>CAWUFN010000005.1:0-106000 GCA_963921415.1 Pyrausta despicata | reverse complement strand
ATTTTTCGCCTAGATCGACTGTATTAAGTAATTAGAGCATATCGCCGTTGGTTTTAAGCGTGATCCGACGTTGCGTTCGTTTTTTTATATACCCTTAAAGCTCAAAAATAACGGTTTTTCAGTCGTGCTGAAAATTTTTACTAGGAACACCCCTTCGACTTGGTGCGCTTATCTTGTGCGGCTCCACGAGACCTATCCGTAGACACCTCGTTTGTACACCTACGGCAACGGGAAAAGGCAAAAGTTTGCTTATTTCATTTCATTTTAAGCCGGACCGAGGTGTAAGGGCAGGTACTCAAATTAGACAAAAAATTTTCAGTAACCGAAACCAAGATATTGGCTATTGTTGCGGTGCTACAAAATTTTGCTTAGTAGTTTACAAACTGTTTTCAGTTAAAACACCGCAATTTATTGGTTTTTTAGCGTTTTTCCAAATTTATTGATTCCCCATACAAATTTTGTATCGGAATTTTGTAAGTGTTTTTCAGTCGGCCGATTTTCAAAATTTTTTCACCCAGATCGGCTGTATCGAGTAATTAGAACACATTGCCGTTGGTTTTAGCGCAATCCGACGCTGCGTTAATTTTCTATACATTTTTAAAGTGTAAAATAACAGTTTTTCAGGTGTGCTGAAATTTTTAGTAGGAACGCCCTGTGACCCGGTCCGCTTGTTTCGTGCGGCTCGACGAGATCTATCGGTGGACACCCCGCTCGCACCCCTGCTAAGTTTTAGGTTGGCTGATCAATTGGTGTCCGGGCCAAGGAAGGAAAAAACTAAAACGTCAAATTGTCATCGGTCACCTGCAAACTGACGTCTGTCAAAGTCTAAAGGGAATTTTCGTTAAAGGACGTGGTGTGAATAGGTTTTGGAAGAAAATAACCTTGTTGGTGACTAATTTGGTGTTTACTTATTTAATATTATATAGAAAGCCAAACTTGTAAGTATACCTAACCTAACCACGATTTTCAGCACCTGAAACCAAGATATTGGCTATTGTTGCGGTGCTAAAAAATTTTGTTTAGTATTTTACAACTGCTTTCAGTGAAATCACCGCAACAAATACATTAATTTTGGATTTTTAACGATTTTTCCAAATTTTAACTTTCCCCATACAAATTAGTATCGAAATTTTCCTAAGTGTTTTTCAGTCGGTCGATTTTCAAAATTTTTTCGCCTAGATCGACTGTATTAAGTAATTAGAGCATATCGCCGTTGGTTTTAGCGTGATCCGACGTTGCGTTCGTTTTTTATATACCCTTAAAGCTCAAAAATAACGGTTTTTCAGTCGTGCTGAAAATTTTTACTAGGAACACCCTTCGACTTGGTGCGCTTATCTTGTGCGGCTCCACGAGACCTATCCGTAGACACCTCGTTTGTACACCTACGGCAACGGAAAAGGCAAAAGTTTGCTTATTTCATTTCATTTTAAGCCGGACCGAGGTGTAAGGGCAGGTACTCAAATTAGACAAAAAATTTTCAGTAACCGAAACCAAGATATTGGCTATTGTTGCGGTGCTACAAAATTTTGCTTAGTAGTTTACAAACTGTTTTCAGTTAAAACACCGCAATTTATTGGTTTTTTAGCGTTTTCCAAATTTATTGATTCCCCATACAAATTTTGTATCGGAATTTTGTAAGTGTTTTTCAGTCGGCCGATTTTCAAAATTTTTTCACCCAGATCGGCTGTATCGAGTAATTAGAACACATTGCCGTTGGTTTTAGCGCAATCCGACGCTGCGTTAATTTTCTATACATTTTTAAAGTGTAAAATAACAGTTTTTTCAGGTGTGCTGAAATTTTTAGTAGGAACGCCCTGTGACCCGGTCCGCTTGTTTCGTGCGGCTCGACGAGATCTATCGGTGGACACCCCGCTCGCACCCCTGCTAAGTTTTAGGTTGGCTGATCAATTGGTGTCCGGGCCAAGGAAGGAAAAACTAAAACGTCAAATTGTCATCGGTCACCTGCAAACTGACGTCTGTCAAAGTCTAAAGGGAATTTTCGTTAAAGGACGTGGTGTGAATAGGTTTTGGAAGAAAATAACCTTGTTGGTGACTAATTTGGTGTTTACTTATTTAATATTATATAGAAAGCCCAAACTTGTAAGTATACCTAACCTAACCACGATTTTCAGCACCTGAAACCAAGATATTGGCTATTGTTGCGGTGCTAAAAAATTTTGTTTAGTATTTTACAACTGCTTTCAGTGAAATCACCGCAACAAATACATTAATTTTGGATTTTTAACGATTTTTCCAAATTTTAACTTTCCCCATACAAATTAGTATCGAAATTTTCCTAAGTGTTTTTCAGTCGGTCGATTTTCAAAATTTTTCGCCTAGATCGACTGTATTAAGTAATTAGAGCATATCGCCGTTGGTTTTAGCGTGATCCGACGTTGCGTTCGTTTTTTATATACCCTTAAAGCTCAAAAATAACGGTTTTTCAGTCGTGCTGAAAATTTTTACTAGGAACACCCTTCGACTTGGTGCGCTTATCTTGTGCGGCTCCACGAGACCTATCCGTAGACACCTCGTTTGTACACCTACGGCAACGGAAAAGGCAAAAGTTTGCTTATTTCATTTCATTTTAAGCCGGACCGAGGTGTAAGGGCAGGTACTCAAATTAGACAAAAAATTTTCAGTAACCGAAACCAAGATATTGGCTATTGTTGCGGTGCTACAAAATTTTGCTTAGTAGTTTACAAACTGTTTTCAGTTAAAACACCGCAATTTATTGGTTTTTTAGCGTTTTTCCAAATTTATTGATTCCCCATACAAATTTTGTATCGGAATTTTGTAAGTGTTTTTCAGTCGGCCGATTTTCAAAATTTTTTCACCCAGATCGGCTGTATCGAGTAATTAGAACACATTGCCGTTGGTTTTAGCGCAATCCGACGCTGCGTTAATTTTCTATACATTTTTAAAGTGTAAAATAACAGTTTTTCAGGTGTGCTGAAATTTTTAGTAGGAACGCCCTGTGACCCGGTCCGCTTGTTTCGTGCGGCTCGACGAGATCTATCGGTGGACACCCCGCTCGCACCCCTGCTAAGTTTTAGGTTGGCTGATCAATTGGTGTCCGGGCCAAGGAAGGAAAAAACTAAAACGTCAAATTGTCATCGGTCACCTGCAAACTGACGTCTGTCAAAGTCTAAAGGGAATTTTCGTTAAAGGACGTGGTGTGAATAGGTTTTGGAAGAAAATAACCTTGTTGGTGACTAATTTGGTGTTTACTTATTTAATATTATATAGAAAGCCCAAACTTGTAAGTATACCTAACCTAACCACGATTTTCAGCACCTGAAACCAAGATATTGGCTATTGTTGCGGTGCTAAAAAATTTTGTTTAGTATTTTACAACTGCTTTCAGTGAAATCACCGCAACAAATACATTAATTTTGGATTTTAACGATTTTTCCAAATTTTAACTTTCCCCATACAAATTAGTATCGAAATTTTCCTAAGTGTTTTTCAGTCGGTCGATTTTCAAAATTTTTTCGCCTAGATCGACTGTATTAAGTAATTAGAGCATATCGCCGTTGGTTTTAGCGTGATCCGACGTTGCGTTCGTTTTTTATATACCCTTAAAGCTCAAAAATAACGGTTTTTCAGTCGTGCTGAAAATTTTTACTAGGAACACCCTTCGACTTGGTGCGCTTATCTTGTGCGGCTCCCACGAGACCTATCCGTAGACACCTCGTTTGTACACCTACGGCAACGGAAAAGGCAAAAGTTTGCTTATTTCATTTCATTTTAAGCCGGACCGAGGTGTAAGGGCAGGTACTCAAATTAGACAAAAAATTTTCAGTAACCGAAACCAAGATATTGGCTATTGTTGCGGTGCTACAAATTTTGCTTAGTAGTTTACAAACTGTTTTCAGTTAAAACACCGCAATTTATTGGTTTTTTAGCGTTTTTCCAAATTTATTGATTCCCCATACAAATTTTGTATCGGAATTTTGTAAGTGTTTTTCAGTCGGCCGATTTTCAAAATTTTTTCACCCAGATCGGCTTATCGAGTAATTAGAACACATTGCCGTTGGTTTTAGCGCAATCCGACGCTGCGTTAATTTTCTATACATTTTTAAAGTGTAAAATAACAGTTTTTCAGGTGTGCTGAAATTTTTAGTAGGAACGCCCTGTGACCCGGTCCGCTTGTTTCGTGCGGCTCGACGAGATCTATCGGTGGACACCCCGCTCGCACCCCTGCTAAGTTTTAGGTTGGCTGATCAATTGGTGTCCGGGCCAAGGAAGGAAAAAACTAAAACGTCAAATTGTCATCGGTCACCTGCAAACTGACGTCTGTCAAAGTCTAAAGGGAATTTTCGTTAAAGGACGTGGTGTGAATAGGTTTTGGAAGAAAATAACCTTGTTGGTGACTAATTTGGTGTTTACTTATTTAATATTATATAGAAAGCCAAACTTGTAAGTATACCTAACCTAACCACGATTTTCAGCACCTGAAACCAAGATATTGGCTATTGTTGCGGTGCTAAAAAATTTTGTTTAGTATTTTACAACTGCTTTCAGTGAAATCACCGCAACAAATACATTAATTTGGATTTTTAACGATTTTTCCAAATTTTAACTTTCCCATACAAATTAGTATCGAAATTTTCCTAAGTGTTTTTCAGTCGGTCGATTTTCAAAATTTTTTCGCCTAGATCGACTGTATTAAGTAATTAGAGCATATCGCCGTTGGTTTTAGCGTGATCCGACGTTGCGTTCGTTTTTTATATACCCTTAAAGCTCAAAAATAACGGTTTTTCAGTCGTGCTGAAAATTTTTACTAGGAACACCCTTCGACTTGGTGCGCTTATCTTGTGCGGCTCCACGAGACCTATCCGTAGACACCTCGTTTGTACACCTACGGCAACGGAAAAGGCAAAAGTTTGCTTATTTCATTTCATTTTAAGCCGGACCGAGGTGTAAGGGCAGGTACTCAAATTAGACAAAAAATTTTCAGTAACCGAAACCAAGATATTGGCTATTGTTGCGGTGCTACAAAATTTTGCTTAGTAGTTTACAAACTGTTTTCAGTTAAAACACCGCAATTTATTGGTTTTTTAGCGTTTTTCCAAATTTATTGATTCCCCATACAAATTTTGTATCGGAATTTTGTAAGTGTTTTTCAGTCGGCCGATTTTCAAAATTTTTTCACCCAGATCGGCTGTATCGAGTAATTAGAACACATTGCCGTTGGTTTTAGCGCAATCCGACGCTGCGTTAATTTTCTATACATTTTTAAAGTGTAAAATAACAGTTTTTCAGGTGTGCTGAAATTTTTAGTAGGAACGCCCTGTGACCCGGTCCGCTTGTTTCGTGCGGCTCGACGAGATCTATCGGTGGACACCCCGCTCGCACCCCTGCTAAGTTTTAGGTTGGCTGATCAATTGGTGTCCGGGCCAAGGAAGGAAAAAACTAAAACGTCAAATTGTCATCGGTCACCTGCAAACTGACGTCTGTCAAAGTCTAAAGGGAATTTTCGTTAAAGGACGTGGTGTGAATAGGTTTTGGAAGAAAATAACCTTGTTGGTGACTAATTTGGTGTTTACTTATTTAATATTATATAGAAAGCCCAAACTTGTAAGTATACCTAACCTAACCACGATTTTCAGCACCTGAAACCAAGATATTGGCTATTGTTGCGGTGCTAAAAAATTTTGTTTAGTATTTTACAACTGCTTTCAGTGAAATCACCGCAACAAATACATTAATTTTGGATTTTTAACGATTTTTCCAAATTTTAACTTTCCCCATACAAATTAGTATCGAAATTTTCCTAAGTGTTTTTCAGTCGGTCGATTTTCAAAATTTTTTCGCCTAGATCGACTGTATTAAGTAATTAGAGCATATCGCCGTTGGTTTTAGCGTGATCCGACGTTGCGTTCGTTTTTTATATACCCTTAAAGCTCAAAAATAACGGTTTTTCAGTCGTGCTGAAAATTTTTACTAGGAACACCCTTCGACTTGGTGCGCTTATCTTGTGCGGCTCCACGAGACCTATCCGTAGACACCTCGTTTGTACACCTACGGCAACGGAAAAGGCAAAAGTTTGCTTATTTCATTTCATTTTAAGCCGGACCGAGGTGTAAGGGCAGGTACTCAAATTAGACAAAAAATTTTCAGTAACCGAAACCAAGATATTGGCTATTGTTGCGGTGCTACAAAATTTTGCTTAGTAGTTTACAAACTGTTTTCAGTTAAAACACCGCAATTTATTGGTTTTTTAGCGTTTTTCCAAATTTATTGATTCCCCATACAAATTTTGTATCGGAATTTTGTAAGTGTTTTTCAGTCGGCCGATTTTCAAAATTTTTTCACCCAGATCGGCTGTATCGAGTAATTAGAACACATTGCCGTTGGTTTTAGCGCAATCCGACGCTGCGTTAATTTTCTATACATTTTTAAAGTGTAAAATAACAGTTTTTCAGGTGTGCTGAAATTTTTAGTAGGAACGCCCTGTGACCCGGTCCGCTTGTTTCGTGCGGCTCGACGAGATCTATCGGTGGACACCCCGCTCGCACCCCTGCTAAGTTTTAGGTTGGCTGATCAATTGGTGTCCGGGCCAAGGAAGGAAAAAACTAAAACGTCAAATTGTCATCGGTCACCTGCAAACTGACGTCTGTCAAAGTCTAAAGGGAATTTTCGTTAAAGGACGTGGTGTGAATAGGTTTTGGAAGAAAATAACCTTGTTGGTGACTAATTTGGTGTTTACTTATTTAATATTATATAGAAAGCCCAAACTTGTAAGTATACCTAACCTAACCACGATTTTCAGCACCTGAAACCAAGATATTGGCTATTGTTGCGGTGCTAAAAAATTTTGTTTAGTATTTTACAACTGCTTTCAGTGAAATCACCGCAACAAATACATTAATTTTGGATTTTTAACGATTTTTCCAAATTTTAACTTTCCCCATACAAATTAGTATCGAAATTTTCCTAAGTGTTTTTCAGTCGGTCGATTTTCAAAATTTTTTCGCCTAGATCGACTGTATTAAGTAATTAGAGCATATCGCCGTTGGTTTTAGCGTGATCCGACGTTGCGTTCGTTTTTTATATACCCTTAAAGCTCAAAAATAACGGTTTTTCAGTCGTGCTGAAAATTTTTACTAGGAACACCCTTCGACTTGGTGCGCTTATCTTGTGCGGCTCCACGAGACCTATCCGTAGACACCTCGTTTGTACACCTACGGCAACGGAAAAGGCAAAAGTTTGCTTATTTCATTTCATTTTAAGCCGGACCGAGGTGTAAGGGCAGGTACTCAAATTAGACAAAAAATTTTCAGTAACCGAAACCAAGATATTGGCTATTGTTGCGGTGCTACAAAATTTTGCTTAGTAGTTTACAAACTGTTTTCAGTTAAAACACCGCAATTTATTGGTTTTTTAGCGTTTTTCCAAATTTATTGATTCCCCATACAAATTTTGTATCGGAATTTTGTAAGTGTTTTTCAGTCGGCCGATTTTCAAAATTTTTTCACCCAGATCGGCTGTATCGAGTAATTAGAACACATTGCCGTTGGTTTTAGCGCAATCCGACGCTGCGTTAATTTTCTATACATTTTTAAAGTGTAAAATAACAGTTTTTCAGGTGTGCTGAAATTTTTAGTAGGAACGCCCTGTGACCCGGTCCGCTTGTTTCGTGCGGCTCGACGAGATCTATCGGTGGACACCCCGCTCGCACCCCTGCTAAGTTTTAGGTTGGCTGATCAATTGGTGTCCGGGCCAAGGAAGGAAAAAACTAAAACGTCAAATTGTCATCGGTCACCTGCAAACTGACGTCTGTCAAAGTCTAAAGGGAATTTTCGTTAAAGGACGTGGTGTGAATAGGTTTTGGAAGAAAATAACCTTGTTGGTGACTAATTTGGTGTTTACTTATTTAATATTATATAGAAAGCCCAAACTTGTAAGTATACCTAACCTAACCACGATTTTCAGCACCTGAAACCAAGATATTGGCTATTGTTGCGGTGCTAAAAAATTTTGTTTAGTATTTTACAACTGCTTTCAGTGAAATCACCGCAACAAATACATTAATTTTGGATTTTTAACGATTTTTCCAAATTTTAACTTTCCCCATACAAATTAGTATCGAAATTTTCCTAAGTGTTTTTCAGTCGGTCGATTTTCAAAATTTTTTCGCCTAGATCGACTGTATTAAGTAATTAGAGCATATCGCCGTTGGTTTTAGCGTGATCCGACGTTGCGTTCGTTTTTTATATACCCTTAAAGCTCAAAAATAACGGTTTTTCAGTCGTGCTGAAAATTTTTACTAGGAACACCCTTCGACTTGGTGCGCTTATCTTGTGCGGCTCCACGAGACCTATCCGTAGACACCTCGTTTGTACACCTACGGCAACGGAAAAGGCAAAAGTTTGCTTATTTCATTTCATTTTAAGCCGGACCGAGGTGTAAGGGCAGGTACTCAAATTAGACAAAAAATTTTCAGTAACCGAAACCAAGATATTGGCTATTGTTGCGGTGCTACAAAATTTTGCTTAGTAGTTTACAAACTGTTTTCAGTTAAAACACCGCAATTTATTGGTTTTTTAGCGTTTTTCCAAATTTATTGATTCCCCATACAAATTTTGTATCGGAATTTTGTAAGTGTTTTTCAGTCGGCCGATTTTCAAAATTTTTTCACCCAGATCGGCTGTATCGAGTAATTAGAACACATTGCCGTTGGTTTTAGCGCAATCCGACGCTGCGTTAATTTTCTATACATTTTTAAAGTGTAAAATAACAGTTTTTCAGGTGTGCTGAAATTTTTAGTAGGAACGCCCTGTGACCCGGTCCGCTTGTTTCGTGCGGCTCGACGAGATCTATCGGTGGACACCCCGCTCGCACCCCTGCTAAGTTTTAGGTTGGCTGATCAATTGGTGTCCGGGCCAAGGAAGGAAAAAACTAAAACGTCAAATTGTCATCGGTCACCTGCAAACTGACGTCTGTCAAAGTCTAAAGGGAATTTTCGTTAAAGGACGTGGTGTGAATAGGTTTTGGAAGAAAATAACCTTGTTGGTGACTAATTTGGTGTTTACTTATTTAATATTATATAGAAAGCCCAAACTTGTAAGTATACCTAACCTAACCACGATTTTCAGCACCTGAAACCAAGATATTGGCTATTGTTGCGGTGCTAAAAAATTTTGTTTAGTATTTTACAACTGCTTTCAGTGAAATCACCGCAACAAATACATTAATTTTGGATTTTTAACGATTTTTCCAAATTTTAACTTTCCCCATACAAATTAGTATCGAAATTTTCCTAAGTGTTTTTCAGTCGGTCGATTTTCAAAATTTTTTCGCCTAGATCGACTGTATTAAGTAATTAGAGCATATCGCCGTTGGTTTTAGCGTGATCCGACGTTGCGTTCGTTTTTTATATACCCTTAAAGCTCAAAAATAACGGTTTTTCAGTCGTGCTGAAAATTTTTACTAGGAACACCCTTCGACTTGGTGCGCTTATCTTGTGCGGCTCCACGAGACCTATCCGTAGACACCTCGTTTGTACACCTACGGCAACGGAAAAGGCAAAAGTTTGCTTATTTCATTTCATTTTAAGCCGGACCGAGGTGTAAGGGCAGGTACTCAAATTAGACAAAAAATTTTCAGTAACCGAAACCAAGATATTGGCTATTGTTGCGGTGCTACAAAATTTTGCTTAGTAGTTTACAAACTGTTTTCAGTTAAAACACCGCAATTTATTGGTTTTTTAGCGTTTTTCCAAATTTATTGATTCCCCATACAAATTTTGTATCGGAATTTTGTAAGTGTTTTTCAGTCGGCCGATTTTCAAAATTTTTTCACCCAGATCGGCTGTATCGAGTAATTAGAACACATTGCCGTTGGTTTTAGCGCAATCCGACGCTGCGTTAATTTTCTATACATTTTTAAAGTGTAAAATAACAGTTTTTCAGGTGTGCTGAAATTTTTAGTAGGAACGCCCTGTGACCCGGTCCGCTTGTTTCGTGCGGCTCGACGAGATCTATCGGTGGACACCCCGCTCGCACCCCTGCTAAGTTTTAGGTTGGCTGATCAATTGGTGTCCGGGCCAAGGAAGGAAAAAACTAAAACGTCAAATTGTCATCGGTCACCTGCAAACTGACGTCTGTCAAAGTCTAAAGGGAATTTTCGTTAAAGGACGTGGTGTGAATAGGTTTTGGAAGAAAATAACCTTGTTGGTGACTAATTTGGTGTTTACTTATTTAATATTATATAGAAAGCCCAAACTTGTAAGTATACCTAACCTAACCACGATTTTCAGCACCTGAAACCAAGATATTGGCTATTGTTGCGGTGCTAAAAAATTTTGTTTAGTATTTTACAACTGCTTTCAGTGAAATCACCGCAACAAATACATTAATTTTGGATTTTTAACGATTTTTCCAAATTTTAACTTTCCCCATACAAATTAGTATCGAAATTTTCCTAAGTGTTTTTCAGTCGGTCGATTTTCAAAATTTTTTCGCCTAGATCGACTGTATTAAGTAATTAGAGCATATCGCCGTTGGTTTTAGCGTGATCCGACGTTGCGTTCGTTTTTTATATACCCTTAAAGCTCAAAAATAACGGTTTTTCAGTCGTGCTGAAAATTTTTACTAGGAACACCCTTCGACTTGGTGCGCTTATCTTGTGCGGCTCCACGAGACCTATCCGTAGACACCTCGTTTGTACACCTACGGCAACGGAAAAGGCAAAAGTTTGCTTATTTCATTTCATTTTAAGCCGGACCGAGGTGTAAGGGCAGGTACTCAAATTAGACAAAAAATTTTCAGTAACCGAAACCAAGATATTGGCTATTGTTGCGGTGCTACAAAATTTTGCTTAGTAGTTTACAAACTGTTTTCAGTTAAAACACCGCAATTTATTGGTTTTTTAGCGTTTTTCCAAATTTATTGATTCCCCATACAAATTTTGTATCGGAATTTTGTAAGTGTTTTTCAGTCGGCCGATTTTCAAAATTTTTTCACCCAGATCGGCTGTATCGAGTAATTAGAACACATTGCCGTTGGTTTTAGCGCAATCCGACGCTGCGTTAATTTTCTATACATTTTTAAAGTGTAAAATAACAGTTTTTCAGGTGTGCTGAAATTTTTAGTAGGAACGCCCTGTGACCCGGTCCGCTTGTTTCGTGCGGCTCGACGAGATCTATCGGTGGACACCCCGCTCGCACCCCTGCTAAGTTTTAGGTTGGCTGATCAATTGGTGTCCGGGCCAAGGAAGGAAAAAACTAAAACGTCAAATTGTCATCGGTCACCTGCAAACTGACGTCTGTCAAAGTCTAAAGGGAATTTTCGTTAAAGGACGTGGTGTGAATAGGTTTTGGAAGAAAATAACCTTGTTGGTGACTAATTTGGTGTTTACTTATTTAATATTATATAGAAAGCCCAAACTTGTAAGTATACCTAACCTAACCACGATTTTCAGCACCTGAAACCAAGATATTGGCTATTGTTGCGGTGCTAAAAAATTTTGTTTAGTATTTTACAACTGCTTTCAGTGAAATCACCGCAACAAATACATTAATTTTGGATTTTTAACGATTTTTCCAAATTTTAACTTTCCCCATACAAATTAGTATCGAAATTTTCCTAAGTGTTTTTCAGTCGGTCGATTTTCAAAATTTTTTCGCCTAGATCGACTGTATTAAGTAATTAGAGCATATCGCCGTTGGTTTTAGCGTGATCCGACGTTGCGTTCGTTTTTTATATACCCTTAAAGCTCAAAAATAACGGTTTTTCAGTCGTGCTGAAAATTTTTACTAGGAACACCCTTCGACTTGGTGCGCTTATCTTGTGCGGCTCCACGAGACCTATCCGTAGACACCTCGTTTGTACACCTACGGCAACGGAAAAGGCAAAAGTTTGCTTATTTCATTTCATTTTAAGCCGGACCGAGGTGTAAGGGCAGGTACTCAAATTAGACAAAAAATTTTCAGTAACCGAAACCAAGATATTGGCTATTGTTGCGGTGCTACAAAATTTTGCTTAGTAGTTTACAAACTGTTTTCAGTTAAAACACCGCAATTTATTGGTTTTTTAGCGTTTTTCCAAATTTATTGATTCCCCATACAAATTTTGTATCGGAATTTTGTAAGTGTTTTTCAGTCGGCCGATTTTCAAAATTTTTTCACCCAGATCGGCTGTATCGAGTAATTAGAACACATTGCCGTTGGTTTTAGCGCAATCCGACGCTGCGTTAATTTTCTATACATTTTTAAAGTGTAAAATAACAGTTTTTCAGGTGTGCTGAAATTTTTAGTAGGAACGCCCTGTGACCCGGTCCGCTTGTTTCGTGCGGCTCGACGAGATCTATCGGTGGACACCCCGCTCGCACCCCTGCTAAGTTTTAGGTTGGCTGATCAATTGGTGTCCGGGCCAAGGAAGGAAAAAACTAAAACGTCAAATTGTCATCGGTCACCTGCAAACTGACGTCTGTCAAAGTCTAAAGGGAATTTTCGTTAAAGGACGTGGTGTGAATAGGTTTTGGAAGAAAATAACCTTGTTGGTGACTAATTTGGTGTTTACTTATTTAATATTATATAGAAAGCCCAAACTTGTAAGTATACCTAACCTAACCACGATTTTCAGCACCTGAAACCAAGATATTGGCTATTGTTGCGGTGCTAAAAAATTTTGTTTAGTATTTTACAACTGCTTTCAGTGAAATCACCGCAACAAATACATTAATTTTGGATTTTTAACGATTTTTCCAAATTTTAACTTTCCCCATACAAATTAGTATCGAAATTTTCCTAAGTGTTTTTCAGTCGGTCGATTTTCAAAATTTTTTCGCCTAGATCGACTGTATTAAGTAATTAGAGCATATCGCCGTTGGTTTTAGCGTGATCCGACGTTGCGTTCGTTTTTTATATACCCTTAAAGCTCAAAAATAACGGTTTTTCAGTCGTGCTGAAAATTTTTACTAGGAACACCCTTCGACTTGGTGCGCTTATCTTGTGCGGCTCCACGAGACCTATCCGTAGACACCTCGTTTGTACACCTACGGCAACGGAAAAGGCAAAAGTTTGCTTATTTCATTTCATTTTAAGCCGGACCGAGGTGTAAGGGCAGGTACTCAAATTAGACAAAAAATTTTCAGTAACCGAAACCAAGATATTGGCTATTGTTGCGGTGCTACAAAATTTTGCTTAGTAGTTTACAAACTGTTTTCAGTTAAAACACCGCAATTTATTGGTTTTTTAGCGTTTTTCCAAATTTATTGATTCCCCATACAAATTTTGTATCGGAATTTTGTAAGTGTTTTTCAGTCGGCCGATTTTCAAAATTTTTTCACCCAGATCGGCTGTATCGAGTAATTAGAACACATTGCCGTTGGTTTTAGCGCAATCCGACGCTGCGTTAATTTTCTATACATTTTTAAAGTGTAAAATAACAGTTTTTCAGGTGTGCTGAAATTTTTAGTAGGAACGCCCTGTGACCCGGTCCGCTTGTTTCGTGCGGCTCGACGAGATCTATCGGTGGACACCCCGCTCGCACCCCTGCTAAGTTTTAGGTTGGCTGATCAATTGGTGTCCGGGCCAAGGAAGGAAAAAACTAAAACGTCAAATTGTCATCGGTCACCTGCAAACTGACGTCTGTCAAAGTCTAAAGGGAATTTTCGTTAAAGGACGTGGTGTGAATAGGTTTTGGAAGAAAATAACCTTGTTGGTGACTAATTTGGTGTTTACTTATTTAATATTATATAGAAAGCCCAAACTTGTAAGTATACCTAACCTAACCACGATTTTCAGCACCTGAAACCAAGATATTGGCTATTGTTGCGGTGCTAAAAAATTTTGTTTAGTATTTTACAACTGCTTTCAGTGAAATCACCGCAACAAATACATTAATTTTGGATTTTTAACGATTTTTCCAAATTTTAACTTTCCCCATACAAATTAGTATCGAAATTTTCCTAAGTGTTTTTCAGTCGGTCGATTTTCAAAATTTTTTCGCCTAGATCGACTGTATTAAGTAATTAGAGCATATCGCCGTTGGTTTTAGCGTGATCCGACGTTGCGTTCGTTTTTTATATACCCTTAAAGCTCAAAAATAACGGTTTTTCAGTCGTGCTGAAAATTTTTACTAGGAACACCCTTCGACTTGGTGCGCTTATCTTGTGCGGCTCCACGAGACCTATCCGTAGACACCTCGTTTGTACACCTACGGCAACGGAAAAGGCAAAAGTTTGCTTATTTCATTTCATTTTAAGCCGGACCGAGGTGTAAGGGCAGGTACTCAAATTAGACAAAAAATTTTCAGTAACCGAAACCAAGATATTGGCTATTGTTGCGGTGCTACAAAATTTTGCTTAGTAGTTTACAAACTGTTTTCAGTTAAAACACCGCAATTTATTGGTTTTTTAGCGTTTTTCCAAATTTATTGATTCCCCATACAAATTTTGTATCGGAATTTTGTAAGTGTTTTTCAGTCGGCCGATTTTCAAAATTTTTTCACCCAGATCGGCTGTATCGAGTAATTAGAACACATTGCCGTTGGTTTTAGCGCAATCCGACGCTGCGTTAATTTTCTATACATTTTTAAAGTGTAAAATAACAGTTTTTCAGGTGTGCTGAAATTTTTAGTAGGAACGCCCTGTGACCCGGTCCGCTTGTTTCGTGCGGCTCGACGAGATCTATCGGTGGACACCCCGCTCGCACCCCTGCTAAGTTTTAGGTTGGCTGATCAATTGGTGTCCGGGCCAAGGAAGGAAAAAACTAAAACGTCAAATTGTCATCGGTCACCTGCAAACTGACGTCTGTCAAAGTCTAAAGGGAATTTTCGTTAAAGGACGTGGTGTGAATAGGTTTTGGAAGAAAATAACCTTGTTGGTGACTAATTTGGTGTTTACTTATTTAATATTATATAGAAAGCCCAAACTTGTAAGTATACCTAACCTAACCACGATTTTCAGCACCTGAAACCAAGATATTGGCTATTGTTGCGGTGCTAAAAAATTTTGTTTAGTATTTTACAACTGCTTTCAGTGAAATCACCGCAACAAATACATTAATTTTGGATTTTTAACGATTTTTCCAAATTTTAACTTTCCCCATACAAATTAGTATCGAAATTTTCCTAAGTGTTTTTCAGTCGGTCGATTTTCAAAATTTTTTCGCCTAGATCGACTGTATTAAGTAATTAGAGCATATCGCCGTTGGTTTTAGCGTGATCCGACGTTGCGTTCGTTTTTTATATACCCTTAAAGCTCAAAAATAACGGTTTTTCAGTCGTGCTGAAAATTTTTACTAGGAACACCCTTCGACTTGGTGCGCTTATCTTGTGCGGCTCCACGAGACCTATCCGTAGACACCTCGTTTGTACACCTACGGCAACGGAAAAGGCAAAAGTTTGCTTATTTCATTTCATTTTAAGCCGGACCGAGGTGTAAGGGCAGGTACTCAAATTAGACAAAAAATTTTCAGTAACCGAAACCAAGATATTGGCTATTGTTGCGGTGCTACAAAATTTTGCTTAGTAGTTTACAAACTGTTTTCAGTTAAAACACCGCAATTTATTGGTTTTTTAGCGTTTTTCCAAATTTATTGATTCCCCATACAAATTTTGTATCGGAATTTTGTAAGTGTTTTTCAGTCGGCCGATTTTCAAAATTTTTTCACCCAGATCGGCTGTATCGAGTAATTAGAACACATTGCCGTTGGTTTTAGCGCAATCCGACGCTGCGTTAATTTTCTATACATTTTTAAAGTGTAAAATAACAGTTTTTCAGGTGTGCTGAAATTTTTAGTAGGAACGCCCTGTGACCCGGTCCGCTTGTTTCGTGCGGCTCGACGAGATCTATCGGTGGACACCCCGCTCGCACCCCTGCTAAGTTTTAGGTTGGCTGATCAATTGGTGTCCGGGCCAAGGAAGGAAAAAACTAAAACGTCAAATTGTCATCGGTCACCTGCAAACTGACGTCTGTCAAAGTCTAAAGGGAATTTTCGTTAAAGGACGTGGTGTGAATAGGTTTTGGAAGAAAATAACCTTGTTGGTGACTAATTTGGTGTTTACTTATTTAATATTATATAGAAAGCCCAAACTTGTAAGTATACCTAACCTAACCACGATTTTCAGCACCTGAAACCAAGATATTGGCTATTGTTGCGGTGCTAAAAAATTTTGTTTAGTATTTTACAACTGCTTTCAGTGAAATCACCGCAACAAATACATTAATTTTGGATTTTTAACGATTTTTCCAAATTTTAACTTTCCCCATACAAATTAGTATCGAAATTTTCCTAAGTGTTTTTCAGTCGGTCGATTTTCAAAATTTTTTCGCCTAGATCGACTGTATTAAGTAATTAGAGCATATCGCCGTTGGTTTTAGCGTGATCCGACGTTGCGTTCGTTTTTTATATACCCTTAAAGCTCAAAAATAACGGTTTTTCAGTCGTGCTGAAAATTTTTACTAGGAACACCCTTCGACTTGGTGCGCTTATCTTGTGCGGCTCCACGAGACCTATCCGTAGACACCTCGTTTGTACACCTACGGCAACGGAAAAGGCAAAAGTTTGCTTATTTCATTTCATTTTAAGCCGGACCGAGGTGTAAGGGCAGGTACTCAAATTAGACAAAAAATTTTCAGTAACCGAAACCAAGATATTGGCTATTGTTGCGGTGCTACAAAATTTTGCTTAGTAGTTTACAAACTGTTTTCAGTTAAAACACCGCAATTTATTGGTTTTTTAGCGTTTTTCCAAATTTATTGATTCCCCATACAAATTTTGTATCGGAATTTTGTAAGTGTTTTTCAGTCGGCCGATTTTCAAAATTTTTTCACCCAGATCGGCTGTATCGAGTAATTAGAACACATTGCCGTTGGTTTTAGCGCAATCCGACGCTGCGTTAATTTTCTATACATTTTTAAAGTGTAAAATAACAGTTTTTCAGGTGTGCTGAAATTTTTAGTAGGAACGCCCTGTGACCCGGTCCGCTTGTTTCGTGCGGCTCGACGAGATCTATCGGTGGACACCCCGCTCGCACCCCTGCTAAGTTTTAGGTTGGCTGATCAATTGGTGTCCGGGCCAAGGAAGGAAAAAACTAAAACGTCAAATTGTCATCGGTCACCTGCAAACTGACGTCTGTCAAAGTCTAAAGGGAATTTTCGTTAAAGGACGTGGTGTGAATAGGTTTTGGAAGAAAATAACCTTGTTGGTGACTAATTTGGTGTTTACTTATTTAATATTATATAGAAAGCCCAAACTTGTAAGTATACCTAACCTAACCACGATTTTCAGCACCTGAAACCAAGATATTGGCTATTGTTGCGGTGCTAAAAAATTTTGTTTAGTATTTTACAACTGCTTTCAGTGAAATCACCGCAACAAATACATTAATTTTGGATTTTTAACGATTTTTCCAAATTTTAACTTTCCCCATACAAATTAGTATCGAAATTTTCCTAAGTGTTTTTCAGTCGGTCGATTTTCAAAATTTTTTCGCCTAGATCGACTGTATTAAGTAATTAGAGCATATCGCCGTTGGTTTTAGCGTGATCCGACGTTGCGTTCGTTTTTTATATACCCTTAAAGCTCAAAAATAACGGTTTTTCAGTCGTGCTGAAAATTTTTACTAGGAACACCCTTCGACTTGGTGCGCTTATCTTGTGCGGCTCCACGAGACCTATCCGTAGACACCTCGTTTGTACACCTACGGCAACGGAAAAGGCAAAAGTTTGCTTATTTCATTTCATTTTAAGCCGGACCGAGGTGTAAGGGCAGGTACTCAAATTAGACAAAAAATTTTCAGTAACCGAAACCAAGATATTGGCTATTGTTGCGGTGCTACAAAATTTTGCTTAGTAGTTTACAAACTGTTTTCAGTTAAAACACCGCAATTTATTGGTTTTTTAGCGTTTTTCCAAATTTATTGATTCCCCATACAAATTTTGTATCGGAATTTTGTAAGTGTTTTTCAGTCGGCCGATTTTCAAAATTTTTTCACCCAGATCGGCTGTATCGAGTAATTAGAACACATTGCCGTTGGTTTTAGCGCAATCCGACGCTGCGTTAATTTTCTATACATTTTTAAAGTGTAAAATAACAGTTTTTCAGGTGTGCTGAAATTTTTAGTAGGAACGCCCTGTGACCCGGTCCGCTTGTTTCGTGCGGCTCGACGAGATCTATCGGTGGACACCCCGCTCGCACCCCTGCTAAGTTTTAGGTTGGCTGATCAATTGGTGTCCGGGCCAAGGAAGGAAAAAACTAAAACGTCAAATTGTCATCGGTCACCTGCAAACTGACGTCTGTCAAAGTCTAAAGGGAATTTTCGTTAAAGGACGTGGTGTGAATAGGTTTTGGAAGAAAATAACCTTGTTGGTGACTAATTTGGTGTTTACTTATTTAATATTATATAGAAAGCCCAAACTTGTAAGTATACCTAACCTAACCACGATTTTCAGCACCTGAAACCAAGATATTGGCTATTGTTGCGGTGCTAAAAAATTTTGTTTAGTATTTTACAACTGCTTTCAGTGAAATCACCGCAACAAATACATTAATTTTGGATTTTTAACGATTTTTCCAAATTTTAACTTTCCCCATACAAATTAGTATCGAAATTTTCCTAAGTGTTTTTCAGTCGGTCGATTTTCAAAATTTTTTCGCCTAGATCGACTGTATTAAGTAATTAGAGCATATCGCCGTTGGTTTTAGCGTGATCCGACGTTGCGTTCGTTTTTTATATACCCTTAAAGCTCAAAAATAACGGTTTTTCAGTCGTGCTGAAAATTTTTACTAGGAACACCCTTCGACTTGGTGCGCTTATCTTGTGCGGCTCCACGAGACCTATCCGTAGACACCTCGTTTGTACACCTACGGCAACGGAAAAGGCAAAAGTTTGCTTATTTCATTTCATTTTAAGCCGGACCGAGGTGTAAGGGCAGGTACTCAAATTAGACAAAAAATTTTCAGTAACCGAAACCAAGATATTGGCTATTGTTGCGGTGCTACAAAATTTTGCTTAGTAGTTTACAAACTGTTTTCAGTTAAAACACCGCAATTTATTGGTTTTTTAGCGTTTTTCCAAATTTATTGATTCCCCATACAAATTTTGTATCGGAATTTTGTAAGT
Source organism: Pyrausta despicata (assembly GCA_963921415.1). Taxonomy (NCBI): domain Eukaryota; kingdom Metazoa; phylum Arthropoda; class Insecta; order Lepidoptera; family Crambidae; genus Pyrausta; species Pyrausta despicata. The sequence continues at coordinate 86,921 of CAWUFN010000005.1, read as the reverse complement.
GTTTTTCAGTCGGCCGATTTTCAAAATTTTTTCACCCAGATCGGCTGTATCGAGTAATTAGAACACATTGCCGTTGGTTTTAGCGCAATCCGACGCTGCGTTAATTTTCTATACATTTTTAAAGTGTAAAATAACAGTTTTTCAGGTGTGCTGAAATTTTTAGTAGGAACGCCCTGTGACCCGGTCCGCTTGTTTCGTGCGGCTCGACGAGATCTATCGGTGGACACCCCGCTCGCACCCCTGCTAAGTTTTAGGTTGGCTGATCAATTGGTGTCCGGGCCAAGGAAGGAAAAAACTAAAACGTCAAATTGTCATCGGTCACCTGCAAACTGACGTCTGTCAAAGTCTAAAGGGAATTTTCGTTAAAGGACGTGGTGTGAATAGGTTTTGGAAGAAAATAACCTTGTTGGTGACTAATTTGGTGTTTACTTATTTAATATTATATAGAAAGCCCAAACTTGTAAGTATACCTAACCTAACCACGATTTTCAGCACCTGAAACCAAGATATTGGCTATTGTTGCGGTGCTAAAAAATTTTGTTTAGTATTTTACAACTGCTTTCAGTGAAATCACCGCAACAAATACATTAATTTTGGATTTTTAACGATTTTTCCAAATTTTAACTTTCCCCATACAAATTAGTATCGAAATTTTCCTAAGTGTTTTTCAGTCGGTCGATTTTCAAAATTTTTTCGCCTAGATCGACTGTATTAAGTAATTAGAGCATATCGCCGTTGGTTTTAGCGTGATCCGACGTTGCGTTCGTTTTTTATATACCCTTAAAGCTCAAAAATAACGGTTTTTCAGTCGTGCTGAAAATTTTTACTAGGAACACCCTTCGACTTGGTGCGCTTATCTTGTGCGGCTCCACGAGACCTATCCGTAGACACCTCGTTTGTACACCTACGGCAACGGAAAAGGCAAAAGTTTGCTTATTTCATTTCATTTTAAGCCGGACCGAGGTGTAAGGGCAGGTACTCAAATTAGACAAAAAATTTTCAGTAACCGAAACCAAGATATTGGCTATTGTTGCGGTGCTACAAAATTTTGCTTAGTAGTTTACAAACTGTTTTCAGTTAAAACACCGCAATTTATTGGTTTTTTAGCGTTTTTCCAAATTTATTGATTCCCCATACAAATTTTGTATCGGAATTTTGTAAGTGTTTTTCAGTCGGCCGATTTTCAAAATTTTTTCACCCAGATCGGCTGTATCGAGTAATTAGAACACATTGCCGTTGGTTTTAGCGCAATCCGACGCTGCGTTAATTTTCTATACATTTTTAAAGTGTAAAATAACAGTTTTTCAGGTGTGCTGAAATTTTTAGTAGGAACGCCCTGTGACCCGGTCCGCTTGTTTCGTGCGGCTCGACGAGATCTATCGGTGGACACCCCGCTCGCACCCCTGCTAAGTTTTAGGTTGGCTGATCAATTGGTGTCCGGGCCAAGGAAGGAAAAAACTAAAACGTCAAATTGTCATCGGTCACCTGCAAACTGACGTCTGTCAAAGTCTAAAGGGAATTTTCGTTAAAGGACGTGGTGTGAATAGGTTTTGGAAGAAAATAACCTTGTTGGTGACTAATTTGGTGTTTACTTATTTAATATTATATAGAAAGCCCAAACTTGTAAGTATACCTAACCTAACCACGATTTTCAGCACCTGAAACCAAGATATTGGCTATTGTTGCGGTGCTAAAAAATTTTGTTTAGTATTTTACAACTGCTTTCAGTGAAATCACCGCAACAAATACATTAATTTTGGATTTTTAACGATTTTTCCAAATTTTAACTTTCCCCATACAAATTAGTATCGAAATTTTCCTAAGTGTTTTTCAGTCGGTCGATTTTCAAAATTTTTTCGCCTAGATCGACTGTATTAAGTAATTAGAGCATATCGCCGTTGGTTTTAGCGTGATCCGACGTTGCGTTCGTTTTTTATATACCCTTAAAGCTCAAAAATAACGGTTTTTCAGTCGTGCTGAAAATTTTTACTAGGAACACCCTTCGACTTGGTGCGCTTATCTTGTGCGGCTCCACGAGACCTATCCGTAGACACCTCGTTTGTACACCTACGGCAACGGAAAAGGCAAAAATTTGCCCGCCTACCCTCCCATTCTCCATTTGCTACCAGGCCTCGGTCGGATTTGGGAAAAGATTTTTTGCTTATTTATTTCTCTAACACCAATTTTATTATTTTATTATTCCCTTTTGGATCATTATTGTTATAAATTTGAATTCTGCAAGCTTATTTTAATTTTAATTCTAATTTTTATTTCATACATTTAATCAATTTCACTAAATTTTTATTATTCATTGTTCTTTGAATTTAAACACAATATGCCGAAGTCTACATCTGTAAAGAGTGCCCCATCGGGGGTCGCAAAGAAGCCTTACGAGAAGACGAGCCTACGGAAGAAAGCCACCATACAGGCCGCGCGATCCGTCTGTGCATCCCCGAGATCGGAGCTCCGCTCATTAGCGGGTGTAGACGCGGTTGCTACCAGGAGCGCACCTGGGATTGGGACCGCTGGACGCGTGTCGGAGCCCTTGGACTCACCGACGCCGGAGCAGAAGAACTCCCAGACGGCCATCCCAACCGCGGAAGCTGGAGCCACCAGAGAGCCGGAACGGGAAGTGGAACCATGCGCCCCGGAACCCATCCTTAAAGAAAGCACGGAGCCGGAGACCACAACAGAGAAGGCTGCAACTGAGGGGCCTGTGACGTCCGTGCCGGGGATCACGAAGGCCATGTCCCAGTCGACCATCACAGCCTTCCTGGAGGAGGCGGCAGCCCGCCCTGGGTTCGACGAACGTCTCGAGCAGTGCTCATCCCCTCCGGCGAGCATGGTCTCTGAATACTTTGCTGGACACTCCTCCCCACCGCCGTCCACCGTTTCGGTTCCCGACAGCGACATCGTACCCCTGGACGCCGATAGAGAATTGGCCGAAATAGGCAAGGAGCGACCAGGAATTCTCGAGACGGCGACATGGGTGGACATGGAGGAGTCGTACCAGAGAGAGAGACGGGAGAGCATGTTCCCGGCGCGGGGCAGGAGAACGGCCGTGCGCATGAATCTCGTCACACAGAACGCAAACGATCTCCTACAGATGGGATTGACAGCTCTTGAGAACGCTGGAAATATGAAGCGCGAACGTAAAGAGGAAGCCCGGGAATGCCTCCAGGAGCTCTACATAATCTGCCTGGCTCTATCGGACTCGCGCGCGCGCCACATGAAGTCTCTCTCAGACGAAAGAACCGCCCATGCCAGGGAAATCGTTAGAATCCAAAGAGCACATTCTAAACAGCTGGCCGACCTTATCAATAGATACGAGCGCAGTGCAAGAGAGGCTGACGACAAGGCAAAGGTGCACGGCAAAGCCATTGAGGAAGTGCGAGGATGGCTCAAATTTGAGATGGCTGACCCTATGGCGCGCATAGAGCCAATACAAAAAGTGCTCATGGAACTAAAAGCGGGGATCTCGGCGTTGTCTAAAACTCCTGCGAGTGGTGCGAGCTCCGAGCCTGCTGGCGATCCGCTGCTGGGGGGTGTATCGGCGCGTGTTGACGAGATTGCGGGAGCTATTGCCAGTATGACCGCGCAACTACGGGACATAAGCCTGGATGTTGAGCGGTGGAGAGCGGAGGCCCAGGAACGTCCGCACCGAAGCCCCCGACGCTCACCTACACCACCTGTGACCATGGAGGGGTCTACCTCTCCGCGACCTGCGTATCTTGGTGACGAGGATCTGAATAAAATCCTAAGGGGAACGCAAGAGCTTCTGGCTGACTACAGAGCCGGTGTGAAACCTGCCTGCACCAAAGCTGAGGTTGCCGAAGAGCTGCGGTCCGCGACCGGACCAATTCTAAATGAGCTCCGGACCATCCGGACGGAACTCGGCGACTTCGTCGATGGTATCACCCCTGGACCAATCCACCACGATGTGACGCAGGGGCTCGGGGTTGAGATCGCCCTTGGCGAAACTAAGGAGCGGATCGGAGAACTCCTGGAGCCCATTGCTAGCACAGTTCGACGAGTGGAGGCCTCGCTGCGTCAGGGCAAGACCCAAACGGCCCGCACAGCTGCGCGGAACGATGACGGCGGCCGGGGACTATATGATACCAATTCACCTGTCGGCGGAGGAGCGAGGGGCAGAACGTACGCTGAGGCGGCCAGGACTCCGAGGTATCCCGTCTTTGTGGAGTCCCGTGACCCGAAGGCAACGAGCCAGGACGTGATCACCACTCTGAAAAAGAAGATCGATGTGGTAAGTTTAGGTGTTGGGGTCAGCAGTGTCCACCCGCTAAAAAACCAAAGGGTTGCGGTCACTTGCGACACCGAGGAGAGCCAGAGGAAGTTCCGCGAGGCAGTCAAACATTCGGAGTCTGACCTTAGTGCCACTTCTAAACCCCCTAGAAACCCTCTAGTGCGTCTCATCGGTGTCGCAAATGACCTCGACGATATCAAATTGGTTGACGCGGTCAGGAGGCAGAATGGCGGTCTTCTGGGTCCGGCGTTGGCAGAGGAACCCATCAAGGTGCAGCGGAGAACAAGGGGTCGGACTCCGCAGATGACTAATGTCATCCTGGAGGTAAGCCCCCCCATCTGGACAGCGATCTGCAACAAAAGAGTCAAGGTAGGTTATCAAACGGTAATGGCTGTAGACCAGTCACCAGTAGTTCAGTGCTACAGGTGTCTGGCCTATGGACATTTGGCCAGGGACTGCAAGGAACCAGAGAGGTGCGGGTACTGCTCAGAGGGACACGATACCAGGAAGTGCCCAAACCGGGAGAGAGAACCACGCTGTCGGAACTGCGCTCTACATTCTACCGGCCCTCCTGCGAGCCACCCCGCCTACAGCCATGAATGTCCTCAGTGGCAACGCTGGGACATAGTGGCACGCAGGGCGGTTCGTTATTGCTAAGGGCACCCTAAAGTTTATACAAGCTAACTTGGGCAGAGGTTTCGCAGCAACGAAGGAGTGCCTTGAGGGGGCGGCAAGGGGGGGAGTGACTGCAGCTTTAGTACAGGAGCCCTACATAGGGGCAGCTGGGCGCTTAGCCTGTGGTCATACCACTGTTCAAGCTGCAAACGCATGCAGCTCTTACCCCGCGAAATCGGCTGTAGTCGTCACCGATCCTAACTTAAGATGTGTAGTAGATCAGTCTAGGCAATCAAATACCATTGTATCTGTAGATCTTGCACTGAATAATGAAATGATATGCGTAATCAGTGTATACTTTGTAGGCACCGACAGAATTGACAGTTGTTTGACGGAGCTCGCCGCAGTCTTGGATAACATCACCACAGAGCACATCATCGTAGGAGGGGACTTCAATGCCGCTAGTCCCTGGTGGGGATGCGAGGCGGAGGATGAGCGGGGAGTGGCTGTAGCTGATTTCCTTGCTCAGCATGACCTCCACATTATCAATGAAGGCTCTACACCCACATTCAGTACCTTCAGGAACGGTAGAGAAGTGACCAGCATTCCAGACATCACAGCGTGCTCTTCTTCGCTCCTCTCTAGAGTCGTCGAGTGGAGGGTAGATGCCAACTGCGCGGGATTGTCCGACCACCGACCAATCATCTTCAGCATCGCCCCGTCCCGGGAGCAGTTACCCGAAGAGCCGCAAAAAACCACGTGGCGATTCAACACTCACAAGGCGAGATGGTCAGCTTTCCCCCATGCACTCGAGGGAAGCCTGGAGAGAGGGGGAGTATGCCCTGATAAAATCGCCTCAGCTTCAAAACCATCTGATCTCGAGGCACTGGCAGCTGACTTCACCGCGGCGGTCGTGGAGGCTTCTCTTGAAACCATTCCGGAAGTGAACCTCAATCGCGTGAACAGACCATGTCCATGGTGGACGGAGGAGCTCACAGCACTCAAGAAGAAGGCAATCACCCTATGCCGCCGTGTCCGAAGGGCGAACGAGCGCCGCAGACCGGACGTTCTCATAGAATACCTCGAGGCAAAAACTACATACAAAGAAGCAATCCAGAACGCCATCACAGCCAGTTGGAAGGACTTCTGCAGTCGCCAAGAGGGAGAGGACGTGTGGCGATGTGCCTACCGCGTAATTAAGAAAACCTCCAAGCCGAGGGTCGGCGACGAGCGCCTGCTTAAGAACCCCGAAAGCAGCGACACGCTTACTCCGGCTGCTTCGGCGCAGCTGCTGGCGGACACATTTTACCCGCCCGACGACCCAGCTACAGACGAAGAGTACCACAAATCAGTCAGGGAGGAGGTGGCGAGCAGACTGTCAGCCCTCGGTGACACGGGGGAGAATGACCCTCCACCCTTTACCGAGAACGAGTTGGCTTCTGTATTTTCGAGCATGAGCCCGAAAAAGGCGCCGGGCGAAGATGGCCTAACGGCAGACATCTGTGCGGCGGCGTCCAAAGCCAACTCGGTACTCCTGACGTTGTACAACCGGTGCCGACAGTTGGGCTACTTTCCCGAGCTATGGAAGCGGGCCGTCATCAAGATCATCCCGAAGCCTGGCAAGACCGACTATTCGGTCCCAAAGGCCTACCGGCCGATCGGCCTGCTTCCGATCCTCGGGAAAGCGTACGAGAAGCTCATAGTCACCAGGCTGTCGTGGGACCTGCTGAGGCGTAACTGCCTCAGCCCACGTCAGTATGGTTTCGTTCCGCAACGAAGCACCGAGGATGCGCTTTACGACGTCATGGAACTGGTGAGGAGTGGAATCTCTGCAAAGAAGATGGTAGCTCTGGTGTCCCTAGATATCGAAGGAGCGTTCGATAACGCGTGGTGGCCGGCTGTCCTTCGAGAGTTGCTGAACATGGGGGTTGATGCCCAGACCATGCGCATACTCTCAAGCTACTTACAAGACAGATCGGTTGAGGTTCGATACCTGGGACAGAAGGTCCCCAAGATCACCACAAAGGGCTGCGTGCAAGGGTCGATCGGCGGACCCTTACTATGGAACGTCCAGCTGGATCCCCTCCTAAGGGAGGCAGAGGGTCTGGAAGCGCACGTCCAAGCGTTCGCTGACGACATAGTCATCATTGCCGTAGCTCCGGACACCAGAAGCTTAGAGAGGAAAATCAACAAAGCCCTGGAGTTGGTGGCAGTTTGGGGCCGCCGAAACAAAATGCGATTCGCCCCCGCTAAGACCCAGGCAATGTTGATCACCAAGAAGTTGAAGTACGAACTGCCCCGTTTTGAGCTTCTGCACACCCAGCTGCAGCTCACGGACACTGTACGACTTCTTGGTGTAACCATCGACCGCCACCTAAACTTCGTCACCCACCTAGACGAAGTCACAGCCAAGGCCATTAACCTCTACAAGGCCATAAGTAGAGCAGCGCGAGCCCAATGGGGCCTCAATCCCGAAATTCTTAGGACACTTTACATCTCAGTCCTTGAGCCAACAGTGCTTTACGCGGCCAGCGTTTGGGCTCCGGTTGTGCACAGGAAAAGCACGATGAAACGTTTGGACAGGCTCACACGAATTTTTGGGATCCAAATCTCAAAAGCGCACTCAACGACCTCCCTGACTGCTGCTGCACTCCTGGCTAGAATAATCCCGCTGGACCTTAGAGCAGAGGAGCAGCGAGCACTCTACGAGATCAAGAGGGGAAAACCTCTGTCAGAACTCCCAGGGCGGCAACTACAGACGAGAGTGCACCCCACAAACCTGCCTCACCCAGCCGAGAGAGTGATCCTGGATTTCGGCATAGTCACAACTCAAGAGGAGGCCGATGCATTGCCGGAGAGCGACACCATCATGTACACCGACGGAAGCAAGATCGAAGGCAAGGTGGGAGCGGCGATTTCGATCTGGAAAAATCGCAGCGAGACACGAAGCGCCAAGATCCGACTTGAGAGCTTCTGTTCGGTGTACCAGGCAGAGTTGGCCGCCATACTTAGGGCCACCAACCTAGCATCGGAAGCCAGAACTCAAACTGTGCACATCCTAAGCGACTCCCGCTCGTCGCTGCAGGCACTGTGCGACCCATCTTCTCTTAATCCTCTCGTGGTGGAGATCAGAGAGAACCTGCGTGTGCTCCGAGGAAGAGAAATAAACGTACAGCTGCACTGGATAAGGGCCCATGTGGGAATCATTGGAAATGAGAGAGCGGATGAGCTGGCAAAGGATGCCGCTCTGAAACTTAAGACGAGACCAGCATATGGCTGCTTCCCGCTGTCCCACGCTAAGCGAACCATCAGGGGACACACTTTAGCTAAATGGCAAGAACGATATGAAGATTCAACCTCCGGAGCTGTTACCAAAATGTTTTTCCCCGACGTGAGAACTGCACACCGGACCGTGGCAAAAATCGCTCTGTCGAACATCGTGTCCCAGCTTTTAACGGGTCACGGAGGAATTAGGAAGTACCTTCATAGATTTAAGCTCTCGGCTGTCGAGACCTGCTCTTGCGACGACACCACAATAGAGACCATCGAACATCTGCTAGCTGAATGCCCCAAGTATTCAGCTAAGCGCTTCGATCTCGAGAGCAGGGTTCGCCAGCCGATATCAATCAGAAATTTGCCAGGACTGATCGGTGACGACTCCACCCGGGCCCATTTCCTTGCCTTCGCAATTGGAGCTATGCGCCAGGCAGCCAAGGCAAATGGTGCCAAAAAAGTTTGATCACAAAGTTTCATTGTAAAGTTGTAACCGCTATTGCCTCATTTAATTACATTAATTAATTAATTTCATTAAATTTTTATAATTTTTACTCTAATTTTGCTGCCTAATTATACAATTTTGAATTTAAATTATCAATTATTTTATGTTAAATTGTATTCCCTTTTAATTATTTTATTTTGTATCATTTTACAACTGGCTTTTGCCTCATTGAATTCATTCTTTTAAACTGGAACATCAATTTATTTTCCTAAATTAATAAAATTATATTTTTAAATGTTTTAGCGAATTATCCTGATTAATAAATGTTGTAAATTAATTCTTTTAGGTTAGGTATTGTAGCAAAATTTTTATTTTTTATTTAATCACTAATCATGAACCATTTTATATAAAGTATAAAGTGTCGTTTTTTACGATTTTAATAATGCAGAACCACATGGAACCTATGGCTCGGCGCGCAACTGACCATAGGCTTCCAAAGATACAGTTTAAAAGAAAGTAAAGCCCAAAGAAGAAAGTAGTAGAAAAATTAGTAAACAGAACTATCATAACAGAGAATAAAAAGAAAAGAAAAACGAGAGCAAAAAAAGAAAGCTCTCATAATACTGGGCATTAAAAAAAAAAAAAAAAAAAAAAAAAAAAAAAAAAACCTAACCTAACCTAACCTAACCTAACCTAACCTAACCTAACCTAACCTAACCTAACCTAACCTAACCTAACCTAACCTAACCTAACCTAACCTAACCTAACCTAACCTAACCTAACCTAACCTAACCTAACCTAACCTAACCTAACCTAACCTAACCTAACCTAACCTAACCTAACCTAACCTAACCTAACCTAACCTAACCTAACCTAACCTAACCTAACCTAACCTAACCTAACCTAACCTAACCTAACCTAACCTAACCTAACCTAACCTAACCTAACCTAACCTAACCTAACCTAACCTAACCTAACCTAACCTAACCTAACCTAACCTAACCTAACCTAACCTAACCTAACCTAACCTAACCTAACCTAACCTAACCTAACCTAACCTAACCTAACCCAGTCGCAAGTCGCTCCCCGCCGCGACCGCCACGAAAATAAGCCGCTCCGCGGTCGAAAAATCGCGAAAGTGGTATTTTTTCGCCGAAAAACACCGTGCGATACACCAAAAGAAGCGCGCTGACGAGACGAATCCGGATGTGAAAAAATTTTTGAAATCCGGGAAAATTTGTGACGTTTTCGGTGAAAATTAGTGAAAAAACACAAAAGTGAGACAGTTTTTTGCTAATAACTCGCGAATCATCGCGGTGACCCCAACTTTGTGAAGTGCAGTTCGGAGCGGATTTGCAAGCCGCGTCACGTGACACCTCGTTTGGATTTTTCCGGTCACGTGATCCGGAATTATCAGCAAAAAAACAAGTGACCACGTGGAACGTGGTCCTTGATCCAGCGTCGCCCGGCTGCACCTGACCAGTGGAACACATCTGTGGATCACCGAAGAGCAGGGAGGCGTTTCCAGAAAATTTTTAAGTTAAGTGGTTCGGGAATTACAACCCTCAGAAGTTTCCAAAACTTTGTGACAGCCCTAGCGCAGAAACGAGATCGGTGACAACCCTGTTTGAGACTTTGAAAAAATAGTAATTAATTAGCTGTATATTATATCAAAAATTTAGATTTTTATACCTAGTAGTTTTTTATTTATTAAAGTTTTTAAAAATCGTAAAAAGTTAAAGTAATTTATTTCAGGGTTAAAACCACCCCTGAAAAATCTGTAAAAATTAGTGTTTATACTTCTTGATAGTCTTAATTCTATTTTATTTCTTTTTTCAAATTTTATTTTAATTTTGTGGTCTTTTTTGGTATTTTTAGTTTTAAAATTTGTATAAATTTAAGTTTGCACACCCCCTATTTACAGAGGGTTGTTTTCGCGTGGGTTTTTGTACACAGGTAATATAGATCATTTATTGCGTTACTCTCTGCAAAAGGTTTGAACCTCCTGGCATTATTAGTTTAGGCACAATTAGAGTTTATGTAAAACTGGGTAAAAACTACCCCTAAAATTAAAAACCCCTATAACTTTTTTATTTATTAATATTTTTGCTGTGTTTTTTCCTTTCCAAACATAAACTGTATAGGTTAACAATTTAGCATAAAATTTTACATTTTTAAGGCATAATTAGGTATCTTTTAGGCATTGTTTTCGGCAAAATTTCATTAAAATTCAATAAATTAATTTCAAAATTGAATAAAAGCCTCTAAATATTAAAAATTTACAGTTTTAAAACGTTAACAAAATAGGGTATTTCATACTCTTTCAAAATATATTTTAAGTTTATTTTTATTAACTATAGGAGGGATTTTATAAACAAATAACTACGGGTGGGAAACTATAATTAATTAGTAAAATTGAAAAAATTCTAAGGGCTGAAACTTGACAGGGGTTGAAAATTTTGAAATTTTTGCTTCGGTCAGGTTATTTTTTCGGGGGTTTCTACAAATCGCGCGAAAAAATTTTTTCAAAATTCAAAATTTCGAGGGGGTCATTTTCGGTTTCAAATTACGTAAACGGAAATTTTCGGAAAACTTATTAAATTCAATAACTCGGCCATTTACCGTCCGATTTTAACGCGGAAAAAACAGTTTTGCCTGGCTCGTGGAGACGCACAATTCTTCTCTGGGGTCCAAGGCTCTACATAGAGCCGTTTAGGTTTTAGCCAGGTAGAGTCAATTTTATTTTTTATTTTAGGATATAGTTGATAGTAAATTAGGTACACACACAGGTTAGGATATAAATTGGCGACTCTACATAGGTGAATTTTTAAAATACATTTGGAGCTCTACATACTTCAACAAAGGATAGAGCCATATAGCCCTCGCCAAGACAAGGTCAGGGATACCGATCTCGGGTTTCTACGACCAGTGGTTGCGGAGATACAGAGGTCCAAAGTTTTGGCGGCCATCTTGGACCGCCATTTTGTTTTTGGTAAAACCACCGTAGCTCCGCTCCTGGTGGTCCTAGCGACTCGCGGTTTTCTCTGCTGAGTCGAGGCCGAGGAGCCGCATCTGTCTGTAGAGTTTCATCAAAATCGGTCAAGTCAAAATTTTTCAAAAATTTTTCAAAATTTTTCAAAAAATCCTGTAGATATTATTAAAACATAGAGTAGACCTCTATTGACAACCCCGGAGGACTTTTTTCCCCGCGAATTTTGGCCCACAGGAAGCGGAGAAAAACGAACTCCAAGTTTTGGCAGCCATCTTGGCCGCCATCTTGAAAAATTTAAAACGTCGATAACTTCGCTCCCAGAGGTCCTAGCGACACCGGGTTTTCACTGCTGATATTCCTAGGTAGAGCTTCATAGGTCAGTGGTAGAGTGAGCTCCGTAGCTCTACATAGAGTTTTTTACGGAACGTGTTTGGCGACAAAAAGAGCCGATTTCGGCCGGGAAAGGTGGAAAGGCAGCAAACAACAACCGGTAGTCTCTTTCTGGGACTCTACATAGCACCCATCCACACCTACCTGGTGTTAGCGCCTCCCATTGCGACGCTCCTGCTGGCTTGACGACTGCGACGATCTGAAATATAGGAATAGGTATTAGAGTAGTATAGTTTTGACTCTAGTGTGCACAGAGAGTGCCTCTACATTTTAGTAAAATTTTATTATTCCCTTTTATTTTGTGTGTTTGTGTTTTATTGACTACTGTGTCTATTGACCAGTTTTCTTAGGCTAGTTTACACGGCTCTATTGAGTCAGTTTTAAGGTTAGACAAGACTCTGACCGGCATCATGGCAACAGCACGCACCCCCGCCAAAAAGGCCGCGGTGACGAACCCCCCCCTATCTCCGGAACGGGACAATAGAGACGAGAGGGCAGGCCCCTTGAGAACGCCGCCGGTGATGGCATCGTCAGTTAGGCGTAGCATTGGAGAGTGGGAGAGCGCCAGCACAGAGGTAAGAATCTGTGCTTCCACCTCACACGCGCACTCACCCAAAAAGCCCGCAGTAAATCCCATTGCCCAGCAAAAGCCGAAGTCGAAGGCAGCGCTCCCAGCAGAACCTCGAGGAGCAGCACGTAGAGCCTCGACGGAGGCAGCATCAAGCTCACCAGGACAGCGAGTGGAACAAGCAAAACCCGCCGACAGGGTGACCCAGGCCAGGAACTGGCTGGTGAAAGCGAAGACCCACATAGGTGAGTCCCGCAATCTCCGGGCAGATCTGAAGGCCGGGATCACTCTGGCGGTGGAAAAGCTCTTCCAGCTCGTTAAGGAAGAGGTGACGTCGACGTCGACGACGGCAGCAGCAGCACCTGAAACAGAAAAGAAAGTTAGCAAGACAGTAGGAAGCGGGGGGGGAGATAAAGGGGAAAGAGAAATGTTGAGCATAGTGGTCCAGGAGACACAAGGTTTAGGGAAACAAGGGATAGAGCTCATGAAAATGATGAAAGAACAAGGGGAGAGATTAGAAAAAACAAACAGGGAAATTGAACAGTTAAGGGAAACCATCATCCTCCAGCATGAGACCGCGAAGGAGTTGACATTTGCGCAAGTCGCAGCCGCACCCGTACGACCAACACAAAGAAAAAGTGCACTTCACTCTATTGTTATAGAGTCGAAGGATGACGCTGAGACTGGCGATGAAGTAATGAAGAGAGTGCGAGAGGCGGTCAATGCCAAGGATGGATGGGTGACAGTAGAGAGGGTCCGCAAGCTTAAAGACAAGAAAGTCATACTCGGTTGCAGAACAATAGAAGAGCGCAACAAAGTAAAGGAACGACTCCAGGGCGCAGCCAATAGTCTTCGCTTCGAGGACATGAAGAACCACGACCCGATGGTGATCCTCAGGGACGTCATCGCTGTCCACACGGACGACGACATCATCAAGGCGTTGAGGAACCAAAACGGGGGGGTATTTCATGGCCTCGAAGAGAAGGACAGCCACCTGGAAGTGAAGTTTAGACGTAAGACGAGAAATCACCTAATGAACCACGTCGTACTGAGGGTCTCACCGCAGATTTATAACCGCCTTTTAGACAAAGGCGCAGTACATATTGATATGCAGAGGGTGCGGGTTGCGGACCAATCCCCGTTAGTGCAGTGTTCCATGTGCCTAGCATACGGACACGGCAGGAGGTTCTGCAAGGAGACTACACCTAAATGCACACACTGTGGGGGCCCTCATATGAGGAGTGAATGCGACGAGCGGCTGACATTCACAACGCCAAGATGTTGCAACTGTGTCGCAGCTAAGCTCGAGAACGCAGAGCATAATGCATTCAGCGCTGAGTGCCCAGTGCGGAGGAAGTGGGAGGCACTGGCGCGAGCAAAGGTGCAATATTGCTAAGGTGGTTCCAATGCGCGGGGCAGGCGTCCCCACCAGATGTTATGCAGTGGCTCAGGCGAACCTTCAGAGGCAAAATCTTGCAACGACCGAGCTCATGGTAGAGGCCAGCAGACGCAAATTGGCGTTTGCGCTGGTCCAGGAGCCTTACGTGGGAGGGGTGAGGAGAATGAAGGACTACCGTGGGGCGAGAGTTTTTCAGAATGCTGTAGTAGGAGATGGGACAGTGAAGGCGGCGATAGTCGTCTTTGACGGCGACCTCGACGTCACCCTGTGCCCGAAACTCACCTGCGACAATATTGTCGCGGTGAGGATCCGAACCAGCGCCTGGAGCATCGCGGCGGTGTCCTTCTACTTCGAACCAGACCGACCCATAGGGCCATACCTGGAGCGGCTGAGGGAGGTCGTAGAGGAGCTGGGCCCAAGAAGACTGCTAATTGGCGGAGATTGCAATGCAAAGAGTACCTGGTGGGGCAGCACCATAGAAGACCACAGGGGTGAAGAAATGTCCGGGACCCTGGAAGAGTCGGGATTACAGGTACTCAACAGAGGAGATACACCCACTTTCGACACCGTGAGAGGTACCAGGGTGTATACTAGTCATGTCGACGTAACAGCCTGCACAGACGACCTGCTAGAACTGGTCGACAACTGGAGGGTAGACCAGGAGATGACGGGCTCTGACCACAACGCCATTTTATTTGACATAAGTCTCCGCAGAGCAAAAGGGCTCCACGTCCAGAGGACGACAAGGCTCTATAACACCAAGAAGGCAAAATGGGATCAATTTACTACCACTTTAGAACAAGCCAAAGCACAAGCCAACCTAAATATCGACACTATTAATAACATCGTGTGCAAAGACGACCTAGAAAAAGCTATAAGACAATATACAGAGGCCATAACAACTGCCTGTAGGGCTAGTATGCCCACTAAGAAAAGTACGCAATTACTCAAGATCCCATGGTGGAATGATGAGCTCGCAAGGCTGAAAAAAGTTACCACTACCTTCAGGCGTAAGATCAGAAACGCGGCACCGCACCGCAGAGACATAGTGGTAGCTGAGTACCTGGAAAAGAAAGAACACTATGAGTGCCAAGCCAAGAAAGCCCAAATAGAGAGTTGGAAGCAGTTCTGCAGCAAGCAAGACCGAGAAGGCCTATGGGAGGGTATCTACAGGGTAATAGGCCGGACCACCAGGAGACAAGAAGACTTGACCCTAACCAAGGATGGAGCACAGTTGAACCCCAAAGAATCGGCGATCTTACTAGCGGAGACATTCTACCCACAAGACCTGGAGGAAACTGACACACCACACCACCGCCTGATCAGAATGTCAGCGGAAAGGATAAACGAGTCGAGGCATGATGAACAACATGACCCACCGTTTACCCAACTAGAGCTAAAGACCGCGGCGGGAAGTTTCAACCCAAAGAAGGCCCCCGGAGCGGATGGCTTCACAGCAGACATCTGCAGCCGAGCTATCAACCAGGACCCGGACGCGTTCCTTGCCTTGTGTAACAAGTGTCTACTGATCGGACACTTCCCGGACATCTGGAAAGAGGCCACAGTGGTGGTACTGAGAAAACCGGGCAAGGACGACTATACACAACCCAAGGCATACAGGCCGATTGGTCTGCTGCCGGTCTTGGGCAAGGTCCTGGAGAAGATGACAGTAGCAAGGATCAAATGGCATCTTGTACCGCGGATTAGTACTCGCCAGTACGGATTCATGCCCCAGAGGAGCACCGAGGACGCCCTCTATACTCTAATACACCGCATCAAGGGTAAGATTGGGCTGAAGAAGCTAGTAACCCTAGTGTCATTGGATATAGAGGGGGCCTTCGATAGCGCATGGTGGCCAGCTATTCGAGTCCGTCTGGCTGAGGAAAAGTGTCCGGTAAACATTAGGAGGCTACTGGATAGCTATCTGGAGCGCAGAAAAGTCAGTGTAAGATACGCCGGGGAACAAGTAGAGAGAAACACGAACAAAGGATGTGTGCAAGGGTCAATTGGTGGTCCAATATTGTGGAACCTCCTACTGGATCCGCTATTGCGGGAGTTAGAGAGTGGGGGACACTACGTCCAGGCTTTCGCCGACGACGTGGTTTTAGTTTTCGACGGGAACACAGCGTCAGAAGTCGCCGCTAAGGCAAACTCGGCCCTAGAGCATGTAAGGACCTGGGGAAGAAATAACAAATTGAAGTTTGCGCCTCATAAGACCTGCGCAATGGTCCTCACCAACAAGCTCAAATTTGACACGCCACGATTGAGAATGGGGGGGGTCGAGATAGCCATCTCAAAGGAGATCAAGATTCTAGGGCTCACTATTGATCACAAACTTACGTTCAACTCGCACATCTCAAACCAAACCAAGAGAGCCCTAGAAATCTTTAAACAACTTTCTCGTGCGGCGAAAGTAAATTGGGGCTTACATCCAGAGGTCATACGACTGATTTACACTGCCTGTGTGGAGCCGGTTATTCTGTACGCTGCGGCAGCGTGGGCTCCAGCGGCCGAGAAGATCGGGGTGCGCAAGTTGCTCGACGCGGTGCAACGGGGTTTCGCCCAGAAGCTCTGCAAATCTTATCGAACAGTCTCTCTACACTCGGCGCTAACCCTGGCAGGGATACTACCTCTCGACCTCAGAATACAGGAGGCAGCCGCCCTGTACGAGACGAAGAGAGGGTCGCCCCTGCCGGAGCTAGGAGACAGAGAGACCGAGAGTTTGGTTGGATTTGCAGAGACTCCTCACCCAGCTACGCGTGTGGCCATAGAGCTCGGTTGCTTGGTAGACCAGAACCTGCTTGACAGGCATAATGTGCAGGATGTGAGAATATTCACAGACGGCAGCAAGATTGAGGGGAAGGTCGGAGCCGCACTTTCCATATGGAAAGGTGAGGCCGAGATCCGGAACCAAAAGTTTTGTCTGTCCGCGTACTGCACAGTTTACCAAGCGGAGCTATTGGCCATATGCAGAGCAACGGGCTGGATCCTGAAGGGGAGGGAGAGGAGTTATGGTCTATACAGCGATTCGATGGCCGCTTTGGAGACGATCGCAAACCATGACTCCCTCCACCCCCTTGCCGTGGAGACTAGGGAGAATCTGCGGAAGGCTTTTGTCCAGGGCAAAGATGTCTCTTTGTTCTGGATAAAAGCACATGCAGGCCTCCCCGGCAATGAGCGCGCCGACGATCTGGCGAAGGAAGCGGCTTTGGCTTCAAAGCGAAAGCCTGATTACGACAGATGCCCGGTGTCTTTCGCAAGACGAACTATTCGCAGTCGCTCCATTGTGGAATGGAGCGAAAGATATAGATTAGGACAAACTGCAGGAGTTACTAAATTGTTTCTACCAGACGCCGGCGTCGCTTTTAAGCTCGTACGCAAAATTAAGCCAGCAGGACTGCTCACGCAAATCCTCACGGGGCATGGTGGATTCTCCCAATACTTGCATCGCTTCAAGTGTAGGGAGAGTCCATCATGCGACTGTGACCCCAATGAGGAGGAAACGGTCCCCCACTTACTTATCAATTGCCCAAAATTCAGTAAGATTAGGTTTGATCTAGAACAAAAACTCAACGTTAGGATTAGTGTAGGCAATTTAAGTGAGCTGTTAAGTAATAAGGAATGTCGGGGGGAATTCATAGCCTATTGTGAAGACATATGTAGAGCAGTAAATAATAAAAATAAAACTGTAAAATAATATTGTTAAGTCTTATTATATTGATAATAAGAAAATAGCAATAAGTTTCTTGTATTAGATAAATAAGTTATTGTAAAGCATAGGTTAAGAATAAAAGGCACCGTAAATAATAATGTTAGATATTAAAGCAAATTGTTTAGATTAAGCTTAGCGTTAAGACTGTATGTAAAATAGATAAATTGTGTATAGTTATAATTGTGTAGAATTAAAAAATAGTCTACAATTATTTAATAAAGAAAAACCCCTGTTGTTTAACGAGTTGAAATAAAGATAAATACAAAAGATAGTTAGGTATAGGAAAATCAGAAATAGTTGAGCATCCCACTCAAAAGTCGAGCCAGAATAAAAGATGATGAATGAGAGAAGAACAAAGTATGAAGAATGAAAGTACGAGAGGAATACGTGCGAGAACTGGTATGAAAGTAATTATAGATAGGCAATCCTGGACTACCACATCCGGGCCAGAGTCGCTACAAAAAAAAAAAAAAAAAAAAAAAAAAAAAAAAAAAAAAAAAAAACCTAACCTAACCTAACCTAACCTAACCTAACCTAACCTAACCTAACCTAACCTAACCTAACCTAACCTAACCTATTTGGGTCTTCGCTTTAACCAGCCAGACTTTGGCCTGGATCACTCTGTCTGTGTTTACAGCTTGTTCCGGCTTCGCTCCCGGCGACACCGCCGCTGCCTCCGTAGAGGTCCTCCGTGCTGCTCCTCTCGCCTCAGCGGGGAGCGCGGCCTTCGGTTTGGGCTTTTGCGGTGCCACCTGGACCGGGCCGGTCTTCCTGGGTGACTGTGGGTGTCCTTCCACCTTCCCTGCCTCCCATTCTCCGGTGAGCCGTCGAACCATCGAGTCCTGCGTCCGAGTGGTTGGAGCGTTTGAGGGTCCTGCCGTCTGTCTATCGTCCCGCGGGCTGCTAGAGCCCGCCGTCCTTTGGGCAGCAGTCGGCTTTTTAACAGGAGTGTGGATGCCGAACATCCTTAGTTTGCAAGGGGTTTGTAAAATTAATTAAATAAGTTAAAAATTAGAATAATATTTCAATGTCTCAATAGAGTAAACTAAAATGTCTCAATAGAGTAAAATTAAAATTGTCAAATTAAAATGATTAAATAAATAAAATTTGGGTATATAAAATTATAACCAAGTCTTAACCTAATAATAGTGACACAATAATGTCGCTATCGTCTACTTATAATATATAACACAGATTGAGGACCTCCAAAAAGAGGCTAAAATAGGCACGCGCGCGTCAATAGACAGTGCGGTCCAGTACTAATACTGTGCGCAGTCAAATAATCAAAATAAAATATAGTGCATACGGCCGAGCCTTGATAGTAAATGAAGAATCCTTTGAGTTGCCGTAGGGGTGCAAACGGGGTGTCCGCGGGTAGGTCTCGTCGAGCCGCACAAAACAAGCGGACCAGGTCACAGGGTGTTCCTACAAAAAATTTTCAGCACGGCTGAAAAACCGTTATTTTTGAGCTTTTACTATGTATAAAAAATGAACGCAACGTCGGATCACGCTAAAACCAACGGCGATATGCTCTAATAACTTAATACAGCCGATCTAGGCGAAAAAATTTTGAAAATCGACCGACTGAAAAACACTTAGGAAAATTTCGATACTAATTTGTATGGGGAATCTATAAATTTGGAAAAATCGTTAAAAATCCAAAATGTATGTATTTATTGCGGTGATTTCACTAAATACAGTTGTAAACTACTAGATACAAAATTATAACACCGCAACAATAACCAAATACTATGTTTCAGGTGCTGAAAATCGTGATTTAGTGATATTTGAGTACCTGCCTTTACACCTCGGTACGGACTATAATTGCACTGAAAAATGCAAATTTACGATCTTTGAGTTGCCGTAGGGGTGCAAACGGGGTGTCCGCGGGTAGGTCTCGTCGAGCCGCACAAAACAAGCGGACCAGGTCACAGGGTGTTCCTACAAAAAATTTTCAGCACGGCTGAAAAACCGTTATTTTTGAGCTTTTACTATGTATAAAAAATGAACGCAACGTCGGATCACGCTAAAACCAACGGCGATATGCTCTAATAACTTAATACAGCCGATCTAGGCGAAAAAATTTTGAAAATCGACCGACTGAAAAACTCTTAGGAAAATTTCGATACTAATTTGTATGGGGAATCTATAAATTTGGAAAAATCGTTAAAAATCCAAAATGTATGTATTTATTGCGGTGATTTCACTAAATACAGTTGTAAACTACTAGATACAAAATTATAACACCGCAACAATAACCAAATACTATGTTTCAGGTGCTGAAAATCGTGATTTAGTGATATTTGAGTACCTGCCTTTACACCTCGGTACGGACTATAATTGCACTGAAAAATGCAAATTTACGATCTTTGAGTTGCCGTAGGGGTGCAAACGGGGTTCAATAGGGGGCCCAACTTTTTGGAACCTCTTGTTAGACCCATTGCTGAAGCAAATTGAGGGTGAAGAGGTACGTTGCCAGGCCTTTGCGGACGACGTGGTGCTGGTTATATCAGGCGACAATGGACAGAAGGTGCAGGAGCGCGCAAACGCGGTCCTCGATCGTGTCCAGCTTTGGGGCGTCAAAAATAAGCTAAAGTTTGCACCTCACAAAACAAGCGCGATGGTTGTAACGAGGAAGCTGAAGTTTGACGCACCAAGGCTGGCCATGGGTGGGGTGCGCATCGACCTATCGCGTGAGATGAAGGTGCTGGGCCTCACAATTGACGACGGGCTGACTTTCAACACACATGTTGCCAATGTGTGTAGGAAGGCGCTCGGCCTGTATCGTCAATTGTCGAGGACAGCGAAGGTGCAGTGGGGGTTGTCGCCTGAGGTGATCAGGACCATCTACGTCGCAGTGGTGGAGCCTGTAATCATGTATGCCGCGAGTGCATGGGCACCAGCGGCCAAGAAAATCGGGGTCAGGAAGCAGCTCGATACTGTTCAGCGGGGTTTTGTGCAGAAACTGGTCAAGGCCTACCGGACTGTCTCCCTAAACTCGGCCCTACTGCTCGCTGGGTTACTCCCCCTGGATCTGAGGATCCAGGAGGCCGCCGCTCTTTACGAGGTAAAGAGGGGCCACTCCCAGCGGGTGGTAGGGGACCGGGAGGTCGAGGTTCCGGTACCAGTCGTCAGCACGCCACACCCCGCTGAGCAGTGTGGATACGCATTTGGTAGCGTGGTAAACGGTGCAGAAGTAGCACAAGGGGACAGTTCCGTCTGTAATATATTTACAGATGGAAGTAAAATTGACGGTAAGGTCGGGGCCGCGCTGTCCCTGTGGAGGGACAATGCGGAGACCACCTCGAAAAAATTTAAGCTCGAGTCCTTCTGCACCGTTTACCAGGCAGAACTGCTGGCCCTAAAAATGGCCACCGAAGTGGTCTTGAAGCGCAAGGAAAAGGCGTTTAATGTTTACTGCGACTCCCGTTCAGCGCTTGAAACGGTTGCCAGTGGCACTTCCCTCCACCCAATCGCGTTCGAAATTAGCAAAAATTTAACAAACATCAAAAATTTAGGCAAAATACTGAAACTATTTTGGATTAAGGCACACGCGGGGTTGGAGGGGAATGAAAGAGCTGACGTTCTGGCAAAGGAAGCAGCAGTGAACATTAAACGCCGGGCCGATTACGACGTGTGTCCTGTTTCATTCGTCAAGCGCCAGATACGTCTGGACACGATTGATGAATGGAACAGGAGATACAAGGGCGCTGATACGGGCTCCACAACTAAAACGTTTTTCCCAGATGCCAAAGTGGCATTTGGGATAGTACGAAAAATTTGTATCGACCCGCTTTTGACGCAGGTGTTCACGGGGCACGGCGGGCTCTCCGAGTACTTGAACCGCTTCAAGTGCAAGGAGAGTCCGGGGTGCGTTTGTGACCCTGCTGTCAATGAAGACATCCGGCACGTCATTTTTGACTGCCCAAGGTTTGACCAGGAGAGGTTGGGTCTGGAATTCAAAATTAATCAAAAGTTTAATGAAGGGGTTTTGGCTGAAATCATAAGTGGAAAAAATGTTAGAGAATACTTTTTGGAATATGCGAAAAATGTCATGAAAATTGTAATAAAAAATAATAAAAATTTAGGCTGACGGAGATCCGGTCACCAGCGAGTATGGTATAAGCATACTCGTCTGGTGAGGATACGAAATTTCTTGATTAAATTGTCAAAATTCTAAATTGTTGTAATATAATTGTAAAAAAGTCTCTGCTTACACATGGCAGAGGACGGGAGGAGGGTGGTGGTACCCACTAAAACCTGACGGTGGTCATCTTCGGCGCAGTATGGAAGGGAACCGGGATCCCCGACAAGGGACTCTTCACGGGACCCTTCCGTGCGCAAGGCCGCCTCGCAGCCAGCCTCGGGAGGAGCAAAGCTCAACTCCAGTGCACGATAACACAGACCACTGTGTCCGAAGACACGCGTTACCGTCTTCCTCGGGATCGCAAACCGAAGCACAAGCAGGCCCCCCCGCGTGCGCCTCGCGACCCCAAGGGCCCTTTTAGTCGCCTCTTACGACAGGCAGGGATACCTCGGCAGTATTCTAACCTAACCTAACCTAACCTAACCTAACCTAACCTTTTTTTTTTTTTTTTTAACGTCAGAAAAAATGCATGAAATTGCATACCCGCCGTGGGTCGGCGGCGGGTTATGTGGGGCTCTCCCCGCCAGAAGGGCGAGGCCTACCCACTAAAACGACTGACGACCTACCTCCTCGCCATGCTCTGGGACCGCTGGTATCAGCAAACGCCCTACCCAGCAAAAGTCACAGCAGCATGGAATGCCTGCGTTTTGCGCAGGCCCACCTTGGGGACCACAGTCCAACTCGTTCGGATGTGGAAAGAGAAAAACAACCAACCAAATCCGACCTTCACTAAACAATACATAAAAAAAAAAACCATTAAAATCATGCAAAAAGGCACGTTTAAAATAGTAAAAATGTATTTACACCATATGTACAAAATATTTCATTTAAATTTAAAATTATGTACAACTACTCTAGATTAATAAATAACAATAAATTAAAACTCGTACTGAGCACCGACGGCAGGTGTAAAAAGCCCGCGCGTCGGTGGCCAAAACCGACTCAATAAATTACAATTTTAAAACTACTTTTATAGACGGCTTGCAAAAGCTCGCCGTCTCCGCCCCGTTCGTCTCCGACGCTGAGGATCTGCGCGGGGATCGTCTTCACGATCCCGCTCAGCTGACTCCTTCTTTTCCATCACTTCTTCGCAGAAGGTCTTAAAGGCATTTTGGGCTGCCTCACTGTCTACCATAGCTTTCACAACGGCTGAAAGCGTGAGGTCTGGCCCAATCGCTGTTGTAAGGACCCCTCTCTCTGCATCCCATGCCGAGCACGACTGCAGGGTATGTTCCGCCGTATCTTCTGCAGAACTGCAGTGGTGGCATTCGGCAGTCCTCTCTCTACCGATTTTGTGCAGGTATCTACCGAAGCATCCGTGCCCGGTCAATATCTGCACCATCTGGTAAGTGAGAGGACCCCCGCGCCGTTCCACCCAATCCTTTAACACCGGCTGTAGAGCAGCCACCGTCCTATGGCCCGCACTGGGCTCCCTAAGACGGGCCGACCACACATTCAGCGCTGTCTCACTGGCTTCTTTCCGCCAGTGCTCCACGTCTTCCTTAGCTGGTGTGTCCCCACGGTGCTTTACAGCAGCGGTTCGGCGGTACACATCAGCCAGAACTTTGGCGTCGAGCTCCCACGGAAGTGAGCCAGCGAGAGCGCAGGCTGCCTCTCCCGATACGGTGCTGTAGGCACGCGTCGTGCGAATCGCGAGGACACGCTGATATCTCCTCAAGGCGGCAGCATTCTCTCTCGCCAGGGAGTCTACCCATATGGGAGCGCCGTACAGGGCCATTGATCTAACGACCCCCATAAAAAGACGGCGGCACCCCATGTGTGGGCCTCCCAGATTCGGCATCAGACGGCTTAGTGCGCTGGTGGTCTTCACGAGCTTGGGCGCCAGCTTCTTGAAGTGGGCCTTAAAGTTCCACCGACTGTCGAGGACCAGTCCCAGGTACTTCATGGTCGACCCGACAGCGATGGAGACGCCACCCACGACAACAGCCGCACCCTCTGGCGGTGCCCTCCTAGGCCCGTGGAAGCATATTGCCTCGCACTTCTCCAGAGCAACTTTCAGACCCAGCCGGCTAATCCGGTCCACCATATGTCCAACTCCAACAGTAGCCAGTCGGGCAGCCTCAGCAAAACTGTCGCCTCTGGCGGTAACCAGTGTGTCATCTGCGTAGCAGACAACATCAATGCCACGCATGTTTGCGCCCCTAAGCGCCCAATCGTAACCCACGTTCCACAGGAGTGGCCCCAGCACCGACCCCTGCGGAACTCCACATTCTACCGTGTGCCTTCCCCAGCCCTCTTCAGTCGGGAACACAATCTCTCGCTCTCGCAAATAGGCTGAAATTATGGCCTGGAGATAGAGAGGGACCCCATGATACTTCAGGGCCTCTTCGATGCATATATGGGGCAGCGAGTTGAAGGCATTGGCAATGTCCAGGGACACCGCCAACACACATCCTCCCTTTTCCACCTCGTCTTCGGCAAGGGCCCTCACCAGCGCAATTGCGTCAATGGTGGACCTGCCCCGCCGAAAACCGAACTGCCTGTCTGCCAGGTTAGGTCCCGTCTCGTCGAGATGACGGGTCAACCGGCTCGCGATTACTCTCTCCAGCAGCTTCGCCAATTCGCTTAGGAGGACGATGGGCCGGTAGGCTGAGGGTGAGTCAACCGGTCGGTCACCTTTCTTTAAAAGGACCAGTTTCCCTCTCTTCCATTCCGCCGGAAAACCTAACCTAACCTTTTTTTTTTTTTTTTTTTTTTCTCGCTGTGGAAATGCTTTTACGCATGCCCCCCACACATCTGCAGGGGGGTATGTGGGACTCAACGGCTGGTGTGCAAGGCCGTAATACCCACTAAAACCACAGCGCATTCCACCACTCCGCCATTGTGGGGGGTGCCATGGGGTCGCGTGAGCATTCACCACGGCACCCCGGCGGATAGCCCGAGGGCCACAAACTCCTTGGCGGCGGAGCAAGGTGTTGGGCTCCGCCACCAACCGGCCGCAGAGGATAGGGAGGACGGCAACGACACACCGCATCTCCTCTTCCTCTGCGGCCCCACCGCAGCGCCATCCAACGGTGCGCCCCCGTTTGGTCGCGGGAGATAGGCCGCACGGCAGCGACACACCGAGACGTCTCTCCTCCCGCGACCGCACCCGACTGCGAGGGACAGCCAAAACCGTCCCCCACACCCGCACCCATGGACGCATCCTGCGCAGGCCTGCAGCTAGCCCGCGTGGAGCGTCCCCTCCCTGGATCCCTCTTAGCTTCACCGTGGGTGGCAAAGCCACGGCTACTGAGCCCCCCCACCACGACAAGGTGGAGATCCCACAGGGGGGAACCTAACCTAACCTAACCTAACCTAACCTTTTTTTTTTTTTTTTTTTTTTTTTTTTTTTTTTTTTTTTTTTTTTTTTTTGGCGTGGTGGAAATGCCTTTACGCACGATACCCCCCCCGGGGAGGGGAGGGCCTGTGTGGGACTCCCGCCCTGAAAAGGGCGTCCTACCCACAAAAACCACCACGGTGTTCAACCTAACCTAACCTAACCTAACCTTTTTTTTTTTTTTTTTTTTTTTTTTTTTTTTTTTTTTTTTTTTTTTACGATGGAAAAAATGCCTTACGCACGCCCCGCACCCTGGGGGGGTAGCGGGGGAGTGTCGGGCTCTCCGGAGATGATTACGCTGAACTACTGCTCAGCGTAGTCATGACCGGCATACCGACTAAAACGACCATCGATGCTCCCTCTATCACCTGGGCGCGAACACATAGACGCCCGCCGGATCGTCCTCATCAGAGGAGAACGATTCGTCGGACGAATATGTGTCGGTTCCTGACGAAGCCATGGGATCCCCGTAGGACACTACCACAGCCTCGTCGGTGATTGTTCGCCTAGGGCGAACCCCTCCGGCGCCCCCCCAACAGGGGGGGCTGTCGACTCCCCGGAGCATCAGGGGAGTCGACTCTGGTCGGAGACACGTGCAATGCACGATCCGAGTCCCCCAGACTCGGACCGCGCTGGCCTCCGACGGGCGGGAGACTTCGGGCAAACTGCCGTCGTCTCCCACCCAAACGTCTGCGGCGGCAAGGAACAGCGTTGGGATCTTCTTCGCGTGCTCGCTCCGCCACCTCCTTCTCCGTCACAACCTCGACGCAGAAGGTATTTACTGCCTCCCATGACTCCTTGCTATCCACCATGGCCTTGACCACAGTGGGGAGGGAGAGGTCGACCCCAATTACAGCCACCATTGCAGCGCGCTGCCTAGAGAAGGCTGGGCACACCTCTAAAGTGTGCTGAGCCGTGTCTTCCACCTCGTCGCAGTGGTGACACTGCGGGGTCGCTTCACGTCCAATCCGGTGCAGATATTTCCCAAACGAGCCATGCCCGCTCAGAATCTGCACCAGGTGGTATGTAAGCGACCCATGCTGCCTCTCAGCCCAGGGCTTTAAAATTGGGCGCATGGCCTCAAGGGTGCGCGACTGCGTACCAGAGGTAGGTTGGCCCAGACTCTCCGCCCAGAGACTGTACATCGTCTCGCGGGTCTCTTCTAAGGCCGCAGCTCTCTCGCGCGGCGCTCGTCGGTTGCCGCTCTCCCTTTCCTCGCAGCGGAGCCTATAAGCAGCCGCCAGAAACTCCGCGACTAGTTCCCAGGGTGGCGTGCCCGCGAGGGCACATGCTGCCGCCCGGGAAACAGTGCGATATCCACGTATCATTCGCAGAGCCATTGCGCGCTGCGCTCTTTGCAGCGAGGCAGTGGCACGCGGGCTCAGTGCATCCGCCCAGACCGGAGCACCGTACAACGCCATGCTCCGGACGATGGTGCCGTACAGGCGGCGTACATTAGCGCTCGGCCCACCCACATTCGGGAGAAGTCGCCCCAGGGCATCTGCCGCACCCAGAAGGCGGGGCTCGAGGCGCTTGAAATGCTCCTCGAAGCCCCATCGCCCGTCTATTATCAGCCCGAGGTATTTAAAGCAGGGCTTTAACGGCACCCTGACTTCATCCACCACAACCACCGATCCTGCTGGGGCTCCTCTGCGGGGCCCGTGGAATAGAAGGGCCTCCGTCTTGTGGAGGGCCACCTTAAGGCCCAGGGATCGTATTCTGCGCACCACGTGGCTCACGAATACGCCCGCCAGTCGGAGTATCCCCGCGATGTTTTTCCCCCGAATGGTGACTAAAGTGTCGTCTGCATAACAGAACAGTCCAACCATCCGGGGAAGCCCGCACCTCAGTACATAGTCGTACCCGACTATCCATAGTAAGGGGCCCAGTACGGACCCCTGTGGGACTCCACGAGCCACAGTGTAGCGTCGGGTACGACCATCCCGCCCTTGGCAAACCACGACTCGGCCCTCCAAATAATCTGCCACCAGGCGTCGCAGATACGGAGGCACCCTGTGGTATTGGAGTGCCTCCATGATGACCGCGAACGGCAGACTGTTGAAGGCGTTGGCAATGTCTAATGAGACAGCCAACGCCATTTCCCCGCTCTCGGTAGCTTCGGTTACGAGGCGCCGCAAGTCCGTCAGAGCGTCGATTGTCGAACGCCCTGCACGGAACCCATACTGGACGGGCGAGAAATTAGGCCCCACCTCTGATATGTGCTGGACGAGCCGAGCCGCAACTACTCGCTCAAATAACTTCCCGGTCTCGTCCAGTAGGACGATCGGCCTGTATGCCGACGGGTCATCGAGCGGGCGGCCCTCCTTTCGAAGGAGGCATAGAGCGCCCTCCTTCCATGGCTTCGGGAACTTTCCGGTGCGAAAACATGCATCGAACAGTTCCCGAAGCCTGTCCCCAAGGTATTCAAGGGACAGGTACACAATCCTGCCCGGGACTCCGTCGGGACCAGGGGCCGTCTTTTTGCCCTTAAGGCGATCGACGGCGGCCTCAAATTCCCCGTCCGTTACAGTAGGCGGAGGAGCCTCCTCGCTCGGTCCCGCCTCCTCGGCAGATGGTGGAGCCATCCGGGGGGAGACGAAATTGGCTTCGTTGGGAGGAAACAACTCCCCAACGACCCTCGAGAGCAACGCCGGATCCATAGTTTCCGTCAGGGGGGCACCGCGCGCTTTGAGCTTGTTGCGCGCGGTTTTATAAGGCCTCCCCCACGGATCCCGGTCGAGGCCCTGCAGCAACTCCTCGCGAGAAGTTTCCTTCGCGGAGGCGATCGCAGTTTGCAGGGCCTTTTTGGCTCGCGTGTACTCCCCGTACAGGCGCTCCTCCTCCTCTGGCACCGTGATGCGACGTCGGCGATATCGGGTGTACGCTCGGCGCTTAACATTGCAGTCCGTGCGCTGGGCTGCAATGTCAGACGACCACCAGTACACCGCTGTTCGGTCGCGTGGAGGGTGTGCTCTCGGCATGGAAGCCTCACACACCTCCGTCAGGGCGCCACGAAATCGTACTGCCGACTCGTCTGTGTCTTCGCCATCCATGGGCCGGGAGAACCAACGCTCAAAGATGGCGGTCTCCTCTACCGCCGCCTTGTCCAGCCGGCTGAGGGCCCAGCGGGGTCGATCCCGATTTTCGGGCCGCGTCACGGGCTGATGGACGGAGGTCTCAAATCGGATGTAACGGTGATCCGAGAGACTCTCCGTCCGTAAAACCCTCCAGTTGCGTACTGTGCGCGCCAGAGCCGGGGTGGCAAAAGATAAGTCCACCACGGATCCGCCCTGTCGGCGCACGCAGGTATGCATCGTGCCTCTATTTAGTAGGCAGAGACCCGTGGTGGCTGCCCACAACTCGACGTCCCGCCCACGTGCGTCAGTGGACGGGTTGCCCCATAAAGTGGACTTTGCGTTCAGGTCCCCCATCAGGAGGACCTGTTGCGACGCCAGCCTCCTCACTGCAGCACCGACGGCCTCGAGGAACACCTCAAAGTCGGCGAGGGGCCTGTTCGGGGAGAAGTACACCCCGACAAATGCAATGCCCCCCCAGACCGCCACGACGAACCCCTTTCCCCTTTCTATCACGGTGGGGGGAACGAAGCCTGGCGCTGCGCGCACGACAACTGCGACGGTGTTGTCCTGATCCCCGACCCAGTTGGGCTGGTCGGGAACAAAATATGGCTCCGCCACAACCGCCACATCAATTGACCACTCTGCCATGGCTTGCAGCAACATATCTTGGGCCCTGGCGGAGTGGTTTATATTCCCTTGCAGGAGGTTACATGGACGGACCCTATCCATTATTCGTCCATGGGAACCTCCTGCTGTTGCTGCTCGGGACTGAGCGCCGGCTGAGGAGCAGGAGCCTTATTTGCCGGTTGGGCTGTTGGCTTTCCCCGCGCTTGGGGCGGCTTACAATTGCGCCCACCCATTACATGCTCGGAAGGCCTCCGAGCAGCGGCACAAACTGCACAGTGGGGCTTAACGTTGCAGTTTGCCCCTTTGTGACCGGCCTTCCCGCACCTGTAGCACAGGGCGCTTCTGTCCTCCGCCGAAGGACAATTCTGCCTGACGTGACCCGGCTGCATGCATCTGAAGCAACGCACGGGCCGGGACTCCAGCGGCTTTACCTGGACGCAGCTAAAGCCAATTGGCAAACGGCCTGCGTCCACTATTTTCTTAGCCGCAGCCACCGGGCAAGACACAATTGTTGTACCCATCCCGCCGGGGCCTGTGCGAATGGGACGCACCTTGACGAGGTCCCGACTGCAGCCCCCTCTTGTTGCTATTGTTACCGCAAGCTTTTCTTCACTAACGGAGTCGTCCAGCCCAATGACGCGCATATCAATGCACTTCGTGGGCCGGACGACTGTAGCCACTTCGGCCAAGACCTCCTGCAGCTTATTTGCTAGCAGGTCGGCCTTCTCCCCGGCGCCTGCGCCAGAAATCTCTATTATCTTCGCGCCGGCCATCGTGTTCCGGCACCTCCTCTTTGGAATGTCCATGCTGTCGACGTTTATAGCGTCGGCAGCACGGGACAGCGCCTCCCCGTACGTGACCCCTTTCTCCACAGCGGCCGGTGTTAGTGTGAGCACCACCGCAGCCGACTTGGGAGGGGTCAACTTTTGTTTCCGCGCAGCTGTGCGCGGAGCCGGCTTGAGGGCTGGAACCTCGGGGCGCCTTTTTGGCATTGCTCCAGTGCTGGCCACAGACGCATATGTCCGTCCGACTGGGTTCGAGGACCGAGCGGAAGGTGCGGGAGGGGCAGCCGCAGCTTTCCCTTTCTTTTTCCTGCGCTTCTTCCTCCCCTCCTGTGTCACCCAGCCACCGTCATTTTCCTCGACCGTGGGTGCAATCTGCGCCTCAAGCACAGCGGGACCCCGGGACGCAGATGGGACTGGAATTGGGTGAGACGTGGCATTTGAATGACGGCTGGCAGCGGTAACTCGTTTGCCTCCTGCCTGTTTCGTTCTGGCCGCTTTGAGCGGCGCCGGTTCCGCTTGCTGAATTGAGGCAGCCTTCGACTTTGCCACGGAGGGCTTAGTTTGGGGCGCCGCGTCAACTTGAGGGTGAGGTGATGAGTCCTCATCCATCTCTATGTCCTGTATCCGCCTGTCGGCTGCGAGAGGAGGCCTCAGTCGCGGCTCAGGGGGCAAACGGGCTTCGAGACCGGCAATCCTAGAGTTTATTTGGTTGCCGATTGAGACCCTCATCTCAGAAAACAATTTCTCCACATACGTAGGTAGCCCCTCTCCCGTCGGCGCCGGAACAGACTTCGGCGCAGCTGCGGCTCCTTTTTTGGAGCGCATCTCCTTTTTTAACTCCTCAAGCTCCTTACGAAGTTCAGAGACCTCCTCCTGAAGCTTTCTGTTGGCCTTTTGTAGCTTCAGGGTCTCGCTATTGGAAGTGCACTCCAAAAGTGACTTAGCCGATGCGGATATCGTCGCCACAGCCTGATTCAGGGCCTTCTGAAAGGTACCCTTAAGCTGCGACGACTTCGCCGACACGTGGCGCACCGTTTTAAGCTCCGCCTCTATGGCGTCTAAGAGCTGGTAAGCAGCAGGCTCGCCCTCGTCCATGTCCATATTATTCAAAGAGGAGATCGACCCCGTCTCTGAGCGGAGCCTACGCCTCTCTGCGATCTCCTCCATTAGCTCTTCTTGAGCACGAATTTTTATCTCCTCTTGTTTGGCGAGGAGCAGCTCTCTCTTCGCTGCAGCCAAACCCACGTACTCCCCTGTGGTGGGAGGACGGCCCCTGCCGCGACCTCTTCCTTTGCCATCTGCCGAGATCTTTGGAGCAGTGACGGTTCGGTCACTCGCCGTATCGGAGTCGCTGCTCCCATCCTCGCCCGCCTTTTTGGTAGGAGGGCGTTTGCGCTTTACAGCCCCTGTTTGGGACCCAATCGTCTGCGTGCTGCAGCAGGAGACAGCATCAGAGTCGTCGCCTTCGTTTCCGGTTATTGACACTGCAATATCTCGCAGCACAACTCTCGGGTTTGCTCCACTCATAGAACTCGAGCGTGAGTGAGGCGCCGAACTGGAGCGACTCGCCGAGTCTATAGCACCCGCTGATCTACTTCCGGCACTAGCACAGACGGCCGGTTTATTGAACGTCAGGCAGAATGACCGCCTAGATGTCCCGCTGTTTTTCGCGCCCACTGCGCCTACATCCGCGCCCACTGCGCCTTCCTCCTTCTCTCCTCCTTCAGGTTTAAGCTTTTGGTTAATTTTATTCATAATGAATCCCACGAGTGTGGGGGATATAAACCGTCCATCCAGGCGGTGCCCCCTGCACCTGGATAACCCTATTACTGCACGAGGGCGGGCGGTCCCGTGCAGGTGTCGCGCTAGCGGGTAGGCATTGACCCATCCTACCACCTCGAGACCGAGGCGGCCGACCGTCACGCGACAAACGGCCAACCTTTTGGGGTTTTTTATTGAGGTTGTCTCCTCTCGGCCCGGGCGACCAAGCCAAGGCCCCTACTTCCCTAGGGCTGCGAGACATGTCCACAACACCCTTCGGGAGCAGGTTGCCAGACGGTTGACCGAAGTCACCCACCTAGTCGCGCAATCGCGAATGGTGGGCCCGTCCAGCCGCAGGTCTT
Organism: Pyrausta despicata; assembly: GCA_963921415.1. Classification (NCBI taxonomy): domain Eukaryota; kingdom Metazoa; phylum Arthropoda; class Insecta; order Lepidoptera; family Crambidae; genus Pyrausta; species Pyrausta despicata. Next base: position 55,164 of record CAWUFN010000005.1, on the reverse strand, counting down.
GCAGACCCGCCATCCCACGAGCCGAAGCTCCGCTAGTCCAATGGACTCCACCACGCAGTATGAAAACTGCACGGCGACAGAACGCCACCACCGTCGTCGCAAAGAAGTGACCGCAAGCCTTGCAGGCCTGCCATACCACGCCAACCAAAAAGATGGCCACTGGGCTCCGAAGCCCCCGAAGTGATACTCGGCCCCTCTTCTGTAGGAAGAGGGGAGAGAATACACCTCCCCTTATGGTGTTATAGACTTTTCCTTGTCGCGGCCCCGACTTCAATAGCCGAGACCCCCGGCCCCCCCGCAAGGGAAGGTTACGGGTTGCCCGACAGGCCCGCCGAGTTGACGAGACCAGCCGCGCCACCGCACTTCGGACCCGGGCAGATGCCCCGTCAGCCCTAGGTGCCTCGCAGGCTGAACCTGCTGAGCGCCAAGCGCTCTACCCACTACGGGTCACTCCACGCAATCATCTCTGAGACGAGAGAAGGGGAGCAAAACCCAACACCGGGCACAGAAGCCCCGCGGGAGCCCAGCTGGATGTGGACTCGACCGCCGCTGTCAGACCATCAGCCTGACGCCGAAAACCGTTCGACGCCAGTTGCCCAGGGTGCGCCACGAGGAGGCTGTCTGACCTGGCACCCCAACCTAACCTAACCTTTTTTTTTTTTTTTTTTTTTTTTTTTTTTTTTTTTTTTTTTTTTTTTACGATGGAAAAAATGCCTTACGCACGCCCCGCACCCTGGGGGGGTAGCGGGGGAGTGTCGGGCTCTCCGGAGATGATTACGCTGAACTACTGCTCAGCGTAACCATGACCGGCATACCGACTAAAACGACCATCGATGCTCCCTCTATCACCTGGGCGCGAACACATAGACACCCGCCGGATCGTCCTCGTCAGAAGAGAACGATTCGTCGGACGAATATGTGTCGGTTCCTGACGAAGCCATGGGATCCCCGTAGGACACTACCACAGCCTCGTCGGTGATTGTTCGCCTAGGGCGAACCCCTCTGGCGCCCCCCAACAGGGGGGGCTGTCGACTCCCCGGAGCATCAGGGGAGTCGACTCTGGTCGGAGACGCGTGCAATGCACGATCCGAGTCCCCCAGACTCGGACCGCGCTGGCCTCCGACGGGCGGGAGACTTCGGGCAAACTGCCTTCGTCTCCTTCCCAAACGTCTGCGGCGGCAGGCATCAGCGTGGGGATCCTCCTCCCGCGCGCGCTCCGCCACCTCCTTCTGCGTCACCACCTCGACGCAGTAGGTATTTACTGCCTCCCATGACTCCTCGCTTTCCACCATAGCCTTGACCACAGTGGGGAGGGAGAGGTCGACCCCAATCACGGCCACCATTGCAGCGCGCTGCGTTGAGAAGGCGGGGCACACCTCTAAAGTGTGCTGAGCCGTATCTTCCACCTCGCCACAGTGGTGACACTGCGGGGTCGCTTCACGCCCAATCCGGTGCAGATATTTCCCAAACGAGCCGTGCCCGCTCAGAATCTGCACCAGGTGGTACGTCAGCGACCCGTGCTGCCTCTCAGCCCAGGGCTTTAGAATCGGGCGCATGGCCTCAAGGGTGCGCGACTGCGTACCCGAGGCAGGTTGGACCAGACTCTCCGCCCAGAGACTGTACATCGTCTCCCGGGTCTCTTCCAAGGCGGCGGCTTTCTCGCGCGGCGCCCGTCGGTTGCCGCTCTCCCTGTCCTCGCAGCGGAGCCTATAGGCGGCCGCCAGAACCTCCGCGACAAGTTCCCAGGGTGGCGTGCCCGCGAGAGCACATGCTGCCGCCCGGGAGATCGTCCGGTAGCCCCGAATCATCCGCAGCGCCATTGCGCGCTGCGCTCTCTGCAGCGAGGCAGTCGCACGCGGGCTCAGCGCATCCGCCCAGACCGGAGCACCGTATAGAGCCATGCTCCGGACGATTGTGCTATATAGGCGGCGTACACTGGCGCTCGGCCCCCCCACATTCGGGAGGAGACGACCTAGCGCATCCGCCGCACCCAGAAGGCGGGGTTCGAGGCGCTTGAAATGCTCCTCGAAACCCCATCGACCGTCTATCACTAGCCCCAGATATTTGAGGGAGGGCTGCAGTGGTACCCTCACTTCATCCACCACAACCACCGATCCTGCTGGGGCTCCTCTGCGGGGCCCGTGGAAAAGTATGGCCTCCGTCTTGTGGAGGGCCACCTCAAGGCCCAGGGACCGTATTCGTCGAACGATGTGGCTCACGAATACGCCCGCCAGTCGCAATATCCCTGCGATGTTTTTACCCCGGATGGTGACTAACGTGTCGTCTGCATAGCAGAACAGGCCAACCATCCAGGGAAGTCCGCACCTCAGTACATAATCGTACCCGACGATCCATAGCAAGGGGCCCAATACGGACCCCTGTGGGACTCCTCGTGCCACGTTGTAGTGTCGGGTACGACCATCCCGCCCTTGGCACACCACAACTCGGCCCTCCAAATAATCCGCCACAAGGCGCCGTAGGTACGGAGGCACCCCATGGTATCGGAGTGCCTCCATGATGACCCCGAACGGAAGACTATTGAAGGCGTTGGCAATGTCTAATGAGACAGCCAACACCATTTCCCCTCTGCCAGTAGCCTCCGTTACGAGGCGCCGCAAGTCCGTCAGGGCGTCGATTGTCGAACGCCCTGCACGGAACCCGTACTGGACGGGCGAGAAATTCGGCCCCACTTCCGTGATGTGCTGGACGAGCCGAGCCGCAACTACCCGCTCAAACAGCTTCCCGGTCTCGTCCAGCAGGACGATCGGCCTGTATGCCGACGGGTCATCGGGCGGGCGGCCCTCCTTTCGAAGAAGGCATAGGGCGCCCTCCTTCCATGGCTTCGGGAACTTTCCGGTGCGAAAACATGCACCGAACAGTTCCCGAAGCCTGTCCCCGAGGTGTTCAAGGGACAAGACCACAACCCTGCCCGGGACTCCGTCCGGTCCAGGGGCCGTCTTTTTGCCCTTAAGGCGATCCACTGCAGCCTCAAATTCCCCGTCCGTTACAGTAGGCGGAGGAGCCTCCTCGCCCGGTCCCGCCTCCTCGGCAGATGGTGGAGCCATCCGAGGGGGGATGAAACTAGCCTCGTTAGGGGGGAACAACTCTCCGACGACCCTCGACAGCAGTGACGGATCCATAGTTACCGTCAGGGGGGCACCGCGCGCTTTGAGCTTGTTGCGCGCGGTTTTATAAGGCCTCCCCCACGGATCCCGGTCGAGGCCCTGCAGCAACTCCTCGCGAGAAGATTCCTTCGCGGAGGCTATCGCAGTTTGCAGGGTCTTTTTGGCTCGCGTGTACTCCCCGTACAGGCGCTCCTCCTCTTCTGGCACCGTGATGCGACGTCGGCGATAGCGGGTGTACGCTCGGCGCTTAACATTGCAGTCCCTGCGCTGGGCTGCAATGTCAGTCGACCACCAATACACCGCTGTTCGGTCGCGTGGAGGGTGTGCTCTCGGCATGGAAGCCTCACACACCTCCGTCAGGGCGCCACGAAATCGTGTTGCCGACTCGTCTGTGTCTTCGCCATCCATGGGCCGGGAAAACCATCGCTCAAAGATGGCGGTCTCCTCTACAGCAGCCTTGTCCAGCCGGCTGAGGGCCCAGCGGGGTCGATCCCGGTTTTCAGGCAGCGTCACGGTCTGATGGACGGAGGTCTCAAATCGGATGTAGCGGTGATCCGAGAGACTCTCCGTCCGTAGAACCCTCCAGTTGCGTACTGTGCGTGCTAGAGCCGGGGTGGCAAAAGATAAGTCCACCACGGATCCGCCCTGTCGGCGCACGCAGGTATGCACTGATCCACTATTGAGTAGGCAGAGACCAGTGGTGGCTGCCCACAACTCTACATCCCGCCCACGAGCGTCAGTGGACGGGTTGCCCCACAGAGTGGACTTAGCATTCAGGTCCCCCATTAAGAGGATCTGATGCGTGGACACCCTCCTCACTGCAGCGCCTACGACGCCTAGGAACGCCTCAAAGTTGGCGAGGGGCCTATTCGGGGAGAAGTACACCCCGACGAAGGCAATGCCCCCCCAGACCGCAACGACGAATCCCTCTCCCCTCTCTACCACGGTGGGGGGGATGAAACCCGGCGCTGCGCGCACGATAACCGCGACGGTGCCGCCACGGTCCCCGACCCAGTTGGGCTGGTCGGGAACGAAATACGGCTCCGCCACCACCGCCACATCAATTGACCACTCCGCTATGGCTTGCAGCAACATATCTTGGGCTCTGGCGGAGTGGTTTATATTCCCTTGCAGGAGGTTACACGGACGGACCCTATCCATTACTCGTCCATGGGAACCTCCTGCTGTTGCTGCTCAGCACTGAGCGCCGGCTGCGAGACGGAAGCGTCATTTGACGGGCGAGCCGTTGGCTTCCCTCGCGCTTGGGGCGGCTTACAGCTGCGCCCGCCCATCACATGCTCGGAGGGCCTCCGGGCTGCGGCACACACTGCACAATGGGGCGTTGCGTTGCAGTTTGCCCCTTTGTGGCCGGCCTTCCCGCACCTGTAGCACAGGGCGCTTCTGTCCTCCGCAGAAGGACAGTTCTGCCTGACGTGACCCGGCTGCATGCATCTGAAGCAACGCACGGGCCGGGTCTCCAGCGGCTTTACCTGGACGCAGCTAAAGCCGATTGGCAAGCGGCCTGCGTCCACTACTTTCTTGGCCGCAGCCACTGGGCACGATATAATTGTGGTGCCCATCCCACCGGGACCTGTGCGAATTGGGCGCACCTTAACAAGGTCCCGACTGCATCCACCTCTCGTTGCGAAAGCAGCCGCAAGCCTCTCTTCTGTCACTGAGTCGTCCAGCCCGATTACGCGCATGTCAGTGCACTTCGTGGGCCGGACGACTGTCGCCACCTCAGCAAGAACCTCCTGCAGCTTACTTGCTAGCAGGTCGGCCTTTTCTCCAGCGCCCGCACCGGAAATCTCAATAATTTTTGCGCCGGCCATTGTATTGCGGCATCGCCTCTTAGGGATGTCCATGCTGTCAACGTTGATGGCGTCGGCAGCACGGGACAGTGCCTCCCCGTAGGTAACCCCCTTTTCTACGGCGGCCGGTGTCAGAGTGAGCACCACCGCCGCCGATTTGGGAGGGGTCAACTTTGGTTTCCGCGCGACAGTGCGAGGAGCTGGCGTGGAAGCCGGAACGACGGGGCGCCTACTTGGCGCTGCTACGGCACTGGCCGCAGACGCAAATGTCTTATTGGCCGAATTGGAGGTCCGAACTGGGCGCGCAGCAGGGTCAGCCGCAGCTTTTGCTTTTGTCCCCCGCTGACGCTTCTTTTTCCTCCCCTCTTGGACGACCCAGCCACTGTCATTATCCTGAACCGGGGTTGCAGTCTGCGTATGGGGCGCAGCGGCGCCCCGGGACGTGGACGGAACTGGTGGTGGGGGAAGTTCCTCAATTAAGGGCTTCTTGGCAGCAATGCTTTGCTTGCCACCAGCCTTTTTAGTCTTGGCCGCTTTGGGCGGCGCCGGTCCCGCTTGCTTGATCGCAGCAGCCTTCGACTTCACCACGGAGGGCTTAGTCTGGGGCGTCGCGACAATTTGAGGGAGAGGGAATGGATCCTCATCCATCTCCACGTCCTGCGTCCGCCTGTCGGCTGCGAGAGGAGGCCTCAGTCGCGGCTCAGGGGGCAAGCGGGTCTCGAGGTCGGCAATCCTGGAGTTGATTTGGTTGCCGATCGAGACCCTCAGTTCCGTAATTAGCTTCTCCATATACGGAGGTAGCGTCTCCTCTGTTGGCGCCGGAACGGACTTCGGCGCAGCTGCAGCTCCTTTTTTGGAGCGCATCTCCTTTTTTAGCTCCTCAAGCTCCTTACGGAGCTCGGAGACCTCCTCCTGTAGCTTTTTGTTAGCCTTTTGTAGCTTCAGGGTCTCGCTATTGGAGGTGCACTCCAAGAGTGACTTCGCCGACGCCGAAATTGTCGCCGCAGCCTGATTCAGGGCCTTCTGAAAGGTACCCTTAAGCTGCGACGACTTTGCAGATACGTGACGCACTGTTTTCACCTCCGCCTCTATGGCGTCCACGAGCTGATAAGCTGCTGGCTCGCCCTCGTCCATATCCATATCATTTAGAGAGGACATCGACCCCGTTTCTGAGCGGAGCCTACGCCTCTCTGCGATTTCCTCCAAAAGCTCTTCTTGAGCACGGATCTTCATCTCCTCTTGTTTGGCGAGGAGCAGCTCTCTCTTCGCTGCAGCCAAACCCACGTACTCCCCTGTGGTGGGAGGACGGCCTCTGCCGCGACCTCTCCCTTTCCCATCTGCCGAGATCTTTGGGGCAGTGACGGTTCGGTCACTCGCCGTGTCGGACTCGCTGCTCCCATCCCTGCCCGCTTTTTTGTTTTGAGGGCGTTTTCTCTTTGTGGCCCCTGATTGAGACCCAATCGTCTGCGTGCTGCAGCAAGACACAGCATCCGAGTCGTTGCCGTCGTTTCTGGCGATTGACACCGCTATATCTTCTAGCACGACCCTCGGGTTTGCTTCACTCCTAGAGCTTGAACGTGAGTGAGGCGCCGAACTAGGACGATTCGTCAAATCAATGCGACCCGCTGATCTCCCGGCACTAGCACAGAAGCACGGCGAGGTTCTCCCTCTTGAGGGCATCGACCCATATTGGGGCGCCGTATAGTGCCACGGATTTTATCACGGTGGCGAATAAACGCCGACATCCCGTGTGCGGGCCGCCTAAGTTCGGCATAAGGCGACTGAGAGCCGCAGCCGTCCTAACGAGCTTCGGGGCCAAGTAACCGAAGTGAGCCTTAAAGTTCCAACGGCTGTCGAGGACCAATCCAAGGTACTTCATGGTACTCCCGACACCGATGGAGACGCCACCCACTACGATCTCGGCTCCCGCTGGTGGTGCATTCCGAGGCCCGTGAAAGCACAGGGCCTCCGATTTGTGCAACGCTACAGTCAGCCCTAGTCGCCTTATCCTGTCGACCACTTGCGCTACACTGGCCGTCGCCAGGATGGCGGCTTCTCGATACGTCCCGCCCTTCGCGGTGACCAGCGTATCATCCGCGTAACAAATCACGCTAGCTCCCCTCAATGTGGCACCTCGTATTGCCCAGTCGTAACCGATGTTCCACAGGAGCGGCCTCTTTCCGCCAGTGTTCCACGTCCTCCTTAGCTGGTGTGTCCCCACTGTGCTTTACAGCAGCGGTTCGGCGGTACACATCAGCCAGAACTTCGGCGTCGAGCTCCCACGGAAGTGAGCCAGCGAGAGCGCAGGCTGCCTCTCCCGATACGGTGCTGTAGGCACGCGTCGTGCGAATCGCGAGGACACGCTGGTACCTCCTCAAGGCGGCAGCATTCTCCCTTGTCAAGGAGTCTACCCATATGGGGGCGCCGTATAGAGCCATCGATCTCACGACTCCCATAAATAGACGGCGGCACCCCATGTGTGGGCCTCCAAGGTTCGGCATCAGCCGGCTCAGTGCACTCGTCGTCTTCACGAGCTTGGGCGCCAGCTTTTTGAAGTGGGCCTTAAAGTTCCACCGACTGTCGAGGACCAGTCCCAGGTACTTCATGGTCGACCCGACAGCGATGGAGACGCCACCCACAACAACAGCCGCACCCTCTGGAGGTGCCCTCCTAGGCCCGTGGAAGCATATCGCCTCGCATTTCTCCAGAGCAACTCGCAGACCCAGTCGGCTAATCCGGTCCACCATGTGTCCTACTCCAACGGTAGCCAGTCTGGCGGCCTCAGTGAAATCGGCGCCTCTGGCGGTCACCAGGGTGTCGTCCGCATAGCACACGACATCAATGCCACGCATGTTTGCGCCCCGAAGCGCCCAATCATAACCAACGTTCCACAGGAGTGGCCCCAGCACCGACCCCTGCGGAACTCCACATTCTACCGTGTGCCTTCCCCAGCCCTCTTCAGTCGGGAACACAATCTCTCGCTCTCTCAAATAGGCGGAGATGATGGTCTGGAGATAGAGGGGGACCCCGTGATGTTTCAGGGCCTCTTCGATGCAGATATGGGGCAGCGAGTTGAAGGCATTGGCTATGTCCAGGGACACCGCCAACACACATCCTCCCTTTTCCACCTCGTCTTCGGCAAGGGCCCTCACCAGCGCAATCGCGTCAATGGTGGACCTGCCCCGCCGAAAACCGAACTGCCTGTCCGCCAGGTTTGGTCCCGTCTCGTCGAGATGACGGGTCAGCCGACTCGCGATAACTCTCTCCAGCAGCTTCGCCAGCTCGCTTAGGAGGACGATGGGCCGGTAGGCTGAAGGCGAGTCAACCGGTCGGTCACCCTTCTTTAAGAGAACCAGTTTCCCTCTCTTCCATTCCGCCGGAAAGCATCCTGTCCTTAAGCACGTACTGAGGAGGTTGCGGAAACGGGGTTCCAGACCATCCTTCTTTAGAGCTATGACCACCGCTTTACCAGGCAGTCCGTCCAATCCTGGGGCAGTATTTTTAGCCTGGAGGCGTAACAAGGCAGCTCCGAGCTCGCCCTCTGTCACCTCTGGAGCCTCTTCTCTGCTTGCGGCGTCATTTGAGAACCCGACTGGAGGTGTGACGTCTGGCCGCGCAGGGAACAAAGCTGTCACCACACTCTGCAGCAAACCAGGATCCATCTGCGACGTGATAGGAGGGGTGTATGGCCTCAGCCGGTTCATTACCAACCGATAGGGTCTCCCCCATGGATCCTGACGCAGTGTTTCCAGGAGTTCCTCCCAGGCAGCAGCTTTCGCGGCGCCAATCGCTCCTCGGAGCTCCTTTTTGGCCTGCTGGTAAACGCTGTATAGGGGCGTGTCCTGGGCCTCATCTCTGTTCCGGCGTCTTCGATGCCGCGAGTAACGGCGTCGGGCAGCGACACATGCAGTCCTTAGCCGAGACAACTCCGGAGACCACCAGTACGTTGCAGTGCGGGGCGGCAGGGCCTTGACACGTGGCATCGCCAAATCACACACACGCGACATGGCCTCGCGAAGCCATCCAGCTTCTTCTTCGGGGTTTACCTGGTCAGGGACTGGAGCCCATCCCTCGACCATGGCCGCCAACTCACCAACGTCTCGGTCCATTCGTTTTAGGGCCCATCTAGGACCTACTTCTTGCGGAGGACGGCTCGAGCTGCTCGGGGCAAGCTGGACAGAGGAGATGTCGAAACGCACATACCTGTGGTCCGATAGGGTCTCAACTCCCTCCAACACTTCCCAGCTCAGGACACGTTGCGCCAGGGCAGGGCATGCGAACGTAACGTCCACGACTGATCCACCCTGCATCCGCACACACGTGTCTACCGTTCCTCGGTTGACGACCACCAACCCATTGGCGAGAAGCCAGTCTTCCACGAGTTCTCCACGCGAGTCTGTAAGTCTTGACCCCCAGCTGGTGGATTTAGCATTAAGATCGCCGGTCACCACTACGCTATGGGGACGATTCCATCCCGCGAGCAGAGTACTTAATTCCGCCAAGTAACGTTCAGCTTCATTAATGGGCTTGTTCGGAGACAAGTATACTCCGACAACGAGCACATCCCCTACCAGAGCCGCAACACATCCGTGGCCCTTTCTCACGGACCGAATGGGAGACGATCCATTTGTCACGCTAACTACTATGGCAACTTTATTATCTTTGTCCCCGACCCAGTCTTCCCTCGGATAGACGAGATACGGTTCTGAAACGACACACACCTGAATTTGCCACTGTGCCATGCTCTGGACCAAGAGATCCTGAGCCCTGGCACAGTGGTTGACGTTCGCCATTAGAAATTTGGTGGCCATCCTTAAGCGACGGCCGTTGACATCTCCTCCTCAACCTCCAACGATGCTGGAGGAGAAGAGGGCACTTGCTGGCGTATGGCACTTGCTACTGCCCTTCTCCCTACTCTTTTTTCAGGGGCTTTACAGGCCCCACTGCTTATCAGGTGGTCTGCCGGTCTGCCAGCCACAGCACATAAGGTGCAGTGGGCTGCATTGCTACAAGCGGCAGCAGTGTGTCCCAGCTGTCCACACCTGTAGCACTGCCGGCTTCGGTCCACCTCAGCCTGGCAAGCCGCCTGGACATGGCCAACTTCCAGACACCTGAAGCACCGCATCTTGCGGGTGGGCAAAAGACGCGTCCTAGCGACGACCCAACCGACCAGGAGACGACCCTCGACCACTTTTTTGGCTGCTGCAACTGGGCAGCGCACCCAAACTCCATAGAGCCCTGTGCGATCCTGACGAGGGGAGCCGACCTTCACTTGGTCGGCCGAGCAACCCCCTAGACTTGATACTGCCGCAACGACCTCTGCGGTTGTGACGGAGTCATCCAGGCCGGACACTCTTATTTCAGAGCACTTTGTTGGCCTGGAGACTCGGACGTCCTCCTCCTTCACCACCTGCCTGATTTTATCAGCCAGGGCATCCGCCTTCTGTGCGCTGTCTGATCCGGGCACCTCTATAATGGTGGCACCCGTCATTGCCATGCGCATCCGCACCCCGTCAAGGCCCACCTCCGAAAGCTGAATCTTTCTTTTCGTCTCCGCAACCACCGACGAGTACGTGACCCCCCTTTCGGCTGCCCCGGCCTGCAGGGTCAGAACGATCGCTGTCGAGCGCGGAGGACGAGCCCTGGACTGCGCCACTGTTTGGCTATGGACCTTGGGCTTGGGCTGAGATTTTGGTCCTTGAGCATTCTTCTTTCCTCTTTTGACCACCGACGTCCAACCCTCGGCCATTGTAGCGGGGGCGGGTGGTAGGGGACGTGGTGTTGTCTGAGGAGCTGCCACATTCTGATTGGCTTTATTGCCCCGTTTCTTCTTTCTGGAGCCTCTAATCTTTTTCCCAGATGTGGGCACTGGTTCTGCAGGCATTCGGGTGACCCTAGGCTGCTCAGCCGGCTTCTTCGGCCGGTCCTGACCAGGGTGCGCTCCTTTTGGCGCTGGTCTGCTTTGCGTTGGTGGCGCTGGCGGTGGCATGCTATCCGCTTCAGCTTCCCTGCGAGTTTCGTGAGCCAGTGTGGGACGAAGCCTTGGCTCTGGATTGAGACGGGGCTCAATGCCCTCTACCCTGGCATTCAAGCGTGCTGACATCACGGTGATCACGTGATCCGCCCACTCCTTCATATTCGACGGGGCCGTCTCGTCAGGAGCCGGTCCCTTTTTCTTTTGTTGTAGGCCGAGCTTTATATCAGCCATTTCCTTTCTAAGATCAGCCATCTCTGTCTTGAGGCGATCATTTTCCTCCTTGAGAATGCGGATTTCCTCCTCTGTTGTGCGGGAAGCCAGAATATTAGAAGCCTCCCAAATAGTGGCTTTTGCTTTCTTCAGGAGAGCCTTCATAGTCCCCTTCATATTTCCGCTTTTGTCTTTCACTTCTTCAATGATGTTAAGACCCACCGCTATTTGGTCAAAGAGGGCTGATGTGGTCTTCTCATCTTCCACATTGCGAAGCTGCCCCTTTGAATATGCGAGCTGTCGCGTTCTTGCCCGCACGGCATCAGCCTTTTTGGCGAGATCCAGCATCTCCTTCTCGGCCTCAAGTTCCATCTCCTCTCTTTGTAATTTGAGGTACTCAGCCTTTCTGCTGGCGAGCCCAACATACTCGCCAGTTGTAGGTGGCCTACCTCTGCCACGACGCGCCGTGCTCATTTTTCGCGCCGGAGAACGAGATCGGCTCGATCCATCTGAGTCTGATACCCTGCCAACCTCACTTTCCACACTTCGGCCTCCTCTTTTCCGTGGTTGCCAAAACCGACCTTCCGCCGATTTCATAGTGGCTGTCGACGAATCTGACAACTTATCCATCTCCAGTCTCTCAATTTGCACCGTGGCTTGACGTCGACCTACGTCTGCGATTATCTCCGCAGCGCTCTTTCGCCCGTCTGTCTCCACAGATGCGCAGAGATCTACGACCTCATTGCCCTGATTTGTATGGGAGCTCACTCCCGATTCCTCCTCATTATTCCCTGCGCCCGAAGGCGCCTTCGCGGAACTCCCGCGGATGGCGAGATCACTCTCGCATTCCCCCCCTGTATTACCCCTAATATTTAGATTCAATTCCATATTAAATCCCACGAGTGTGGGGGAAATAAACAGTCCACCCGGGCAGTGCCCCCTGTACCCGGGTAACCCTATTACACCGTAGAGGTCGGGTGGTCTCCACGGGTTGGCCGCTAGCTGGTTGATGCACTCCCCAACCACCTCCTAAGAGGCGTCCCTACGCCGCGCGAAGGCCCCGAAGGGCGCCCCAGCGCAAGGACTTTGAGGCGCATTTTTTATTGAGGTGCGCTACCTCTCAGGTCCGGCCGGTTAAGGCAAGACCCCCTGGTCCTACTTTGCCCCCCGCTAGACATGACAACGGACGGGGCAGTAAGGTAACAGGTTTGCCCGATGGTGGCCAGCATGGCCTATCTGGAGCCGTCGCGTGGCGGACACCAGACCCATCGCGCCGCGGGTACATTCCGCCATCCCACGTGCCGAAACACACCATTCTACAACGGCGACAGAACGCCACGAGCAATAACGCTCCCTTCCTCCTGGCAGCATCCGAACGACGCCACACCACTGATGTCACTTAAAAGTGACCACAAGCCTTGCAGGCCTGCCATACTACGCCATCAAAAAGATAGCCACTGGGCCCCATGAGCCCCTACTCAAGGATCTCGGCCCCTCTTCTAAAAGAAGAGGAGAGAGAGTACACCTCTTTGACAGTTTTGGTCCGCGCCGGGCAAAGCCGGTACCCCCCATATCTGGGAGGCATTCCCCTATCCGCCACCTGGGGACGCGCCCGATGGGAGACTGTCAAACTCCACACGGGTGGTACCCCAACCTTTTTTTTTTTTTTTTTTTTACGTCAGAAAAAATGCATCAAATTGCATACCCGCCGAGGGTCGGCGGCGGGTTATGTGGGGCTCTCCCCGCCAGAAGGGCGAGGCCTACCCACTAAAACGACTGACGACCTACCTCCTCGCCATGCTCTGGGACCGCTGGTATCAGCAAGCGCCCTACCCAGCAAAAGTCACAGCAGCATGGAATGCCTGCGTTTTGCGCAGACTCACCTTGTGGACCACAGTCCTTCTCGTTTCGGATGTGGATAGATAAAAACTCTACCGAACTTATCCGACCAACACATAGCTATACATATAAAATAATTAAAATCGAGCAAAAGACACTTTAAAATAATTGTAAAATGTATATACACCATATGTACAAAATAATTCATTTAAATTTAAAATTAAAATTGTGTACAACTACTCTAGATAATAAATAACTCCAAATAAAACTCATAACGAGCACCGACGGCAGGTGTAGAAAGCCCGCGCATCGGTGACCAAAACCAACTCAATAAATTAAAGCTACAAAACCATATTTACAGACGGCTCGCAAAAGCTCGCCGTCTCCGCCCCGTTCGTCTCCGACGCTGAGGATCTGCGCGGGGATCGTCCTCACGATCCCGCTCAGCTGACTCCTTCTTTCCCATCACGTCTTCACAGAAGGTCTTAAAAGCATTTTGGGCCGCCTCACTATCCACCATAGCTTTTACTACAGCAGGAAGCGTGAGGTCCGGCCCAATCACTATTGCCAGGACCGCCCTCTCTACACTCCATGCCGTGCACGACTGCAGGGTATGCTCCGCCGTATCCTCTGCGGACCCGCAGTGATGGCATTCGGCAGTCCTCTCTCTACCGATTTTGTGCAGGTATCTACCGAAGCATCCGTGCCCGGTCAATATCTGCACCATCTGGTAAGTGAGAGGACCCCCGCGCCGTTCCACCCAGTCCTTTAACACCGGCTGCAGAGCAGCCACCGTCCTATGGCCCGCACTGGGCTCCCTGAGACGGGCCGACCACACATTCAGCGCTGCCTCACCGGCCTCTTTCCGCCAGTGTTCCACGTCCTCCTTAGCTGGTGTGTCCCCACTGTGCTTTACAGCAGCGGTTCGGCGGTACACGTCAGCCAGAACTTCGGCGTCGAGCTCCCACGGAAGTGAGCCAGCGAGAGCGCAGGCTGCCTCTCCCGATACGGTGCTGTAGGCACGCGTCGTGCGAATCGCGAGGACACGCTGGTACCTCCTCAAGGCGGCAGCATTCTCCCTTGTCAAGGAGTCTACCCATATGGGGGCGCCGTATAGAGCCATCGATCTCACGACTCCCATAAATAGACGGCGGCACCCCATGTGTGGGCCTCCAAGATTCGGCATCAGCCGGCTCAGTGCACTCGTCGTCTTCACGAGCTTGGGCGCCAGCTTTTTGAAGTGGGCCTTAAAGTTCCATCGACTGTCGAGGACCAGTCCCAGGTACTTCATGGTCGACCCGACAGCGATGGAGACGCCACCCACAACGACAGCCGCACCCTCTGGAGGTGCCCTCCTAGGCCCGTGGAAGCATATCGCCTCGCATTTCTCCAGAGCAACTCGCAGACCCAGTCGGCTAATCCGGTCCACCATGTGTCCCACTCCAACGGTAGCCAGTCTGGCAGCCTCAGCGAAATTGGCGCCTCTGGCGGTTACCAAGGTGTCGTCCGCATAACAGACGACATCAATGCCACGCACGTTTGCGCCCCGAAGCGCCCAATCATAACCAACGTTCCACAGGAGTGGCCCCAGCACCGACCCCTGCGGAACTCCACATTCTACCGTGTGCCTTCCCCAGCCCTCTTCAGTCGGGAACACAATCTCTCGCTCTCTCACGTAGGCGGAAATGATGGCCTGGAGATAGAGGGGGACCCCATGATATTTCAGGGCCTCTTCGATGCAGATATGGGGCAGCGAGTTGAAGGCATTGGCAATGTCCAGGGACACCGCCAACACACATCCTCCCTTCTCAACCTCGTCTTCGGCAAGGGCCCTCACCAGCGCAATTGCGTCAATGGTGGACCTGCCCCGCCGAAAACCAAACTGCCTGTCTGCCAGGTTAGGTCCCGTCTCGTCGAGATGACGGGTCAGTCGACTCGCAATAACCCTCTCTAGCAACTTCGCTAGCTCGCTTAGGAGGACGATGGGCCGGTAGGCCGAAGGCGAGTCAACCGGTCGGTCACCCTTCTTTAAGATGACCAGTTTCCCTCTCTTCCATTCCGCCGGAAAGCATCCTGTCCTTAAGCACGTGGTGAGGAGGTTACGAAAACGGGGTTCCAGTCCCTCCTTTTTCATGGCCATAACTATCGCTTTACCGGGCAATCCGTCCAACCCTGGGGCAGTATTTTTAGCCTGGAGGCGTAACAAGGCAGCTCCGAGCTCGCCCTCTGTCACCTCTGGAGCCTCTTCTCTGCTTGCGGCGTCATTCGAGAACCCGACTGGGGGAGTTATATCTGGCCGCGCAGGGAACAAAGCTGTCACCACACTCTGTAGCAAACCAGGATCCATCTGCGACGTGATAGGAGGGGTGTATGGCCTCAGCCGGTTCATGACCAACCGATAGGGTCTCCCCCATGGATCCTGACGCAGTGTTTCCAGGAGTTCCTCCCAGGCAGCAGCTTTCGCGGCGCCAATCGCTCCTCGGAGCTCCTTTTTGGCCTGCTGGTAAACGCTGTATAGGGGCGTGTCCTGGGCCTCATCTCTGTTCCGGCGTCTTCGGTGCCGGGAGTAGCGGCGTCGGGCAGCGACACATGCAGTCCTTAGCCGGGACAACTCCGGAGACCACCAGTACGTTGCAGTGCGGGGCGGCAGGGCCTTAACACGTGGCATCGCCAAATCACACACACGCGACATGGCCTCACGAAGCCATCCAGCTTCTTCTTCGGGGTTCACCTGGTCGGGGACTGGAGCCCATCCCTCGATCATAGCCGCCAACTCACCAACGTCTCGGTCCATTCGTTTTAGGGCCCATCTAGGACCTACTTCTTGCGGAGGACGGCTCGAGCTGCTCGGGGCAAGCTGGACAGAGGAGACGTCGAAACGCACATACCTGTGGTCCGATAGGGTCTCAACTCCCTCCAACACTTCCCAGCTCAGGACACGCTGTGCCAGGGCAGGGCTTGCGAACGTAATGTCCACGACTGATCCACCCTGCATCCGCACACACGTGTCTACCGTTCCTCGGTTGACGACCACCAGCCCATTAGCGAGAAGCCAGTCTTCCACCAGTTCTCCGCGCGAGTCTGTAAGTCTTGACCCCCAGCTGGTGGATTTAGCATTAAGATCGCCGTTCACCACCACGCTATGGGGACGATTCCATCCCGCAAGCAAAGTACTCAATTCCGCCAAGTAACGTTCAGCTTCAGCTATGGGCTTGTTCGGAGACAAGTACACCCCCACAACGAGCACATCCCCCACCAGAGCCGCAACACATCCGTGGCCCTTTCTTACAGACCGAATGGGCAACGAACCATTTGCGACGCTGACGACTATGGCTACCTTATCGTCTTTGTCCCCGATCCAGTCTTCCCGCGGATAAACGACATACGGTTCGGAGACGACACACACCTGAATTTGCCACTGTGCCATGCTCTGGACCAAGAGATCCTGAGCCCTGGCACAGTGGTTGACGTTCGCCAGTAGAAATCTGGTGGCCATTCTTAAGCGACGGCCGTTGACATCTCCTCCTCAACCTCCAACGATGCTGGAGGAGATGAGGGCACTTGCTGGCGTATGGCACTTGCTACTGCCCTTCTCCCTACTCTTTTTTCAGGGGCTTTACAGGCCCCACTGCTTATCAGGTGGTCTGCCGGTTTGCCAGCCGCAGCACATAAGGTGCAGTGAGCTGCATTACTACAAGCGGCAGCAGTGTGTCCCAACTGTCCACACCTGTAGCACTGCCGGCTTCGGTCCACATCAGCCTGGCAAGCCGCCTGAACATGGCCAACTTCCAGACACCGGAAGCACCTCATCTTGCGGGTGGGCAAAAGCCGCGTCCTGGCGACGACCCAACCGACCAGAAGACGACCTTCGACCACTCTTTTGGCTGCTGCAACTGGGCAGCGCACCCACACCCCGTAGAGCCCCGTGCGGTCCTGACGAGGGGAACCGACCTTCACCTGGTCAGCCGAGCAACCCCCAAGACTTGCCACTGCCGCAACGACCTCCGCGGTGGTGACGGAGTCATCCAAGCCGGACACTCTTATTTCAGAGCACTTTGTTGGCCTGGAGACTCGAACGTCCTCCTCTTTCACCACTTGCCTGATTTTATCAGCTAGGGCATCCGCCTTCTGTGCGCTGTCTGACCCGGGCACCTCTATAATGGTGGCACCCGTCATTGCCATGCGCATCCGCACGCCGTCAAGACCCACCTCCGAAAGCTGAATCTTTTTCTTTGTCTCTGCAACAACCGACGAGTACGTGACCCCTCTCTCGGCCGCCCCGGCCTGCAGAGTCAAAACAATCGCTGTCGATCGCGGCGGACGAGCCCTGGGATGTTTTTCACTCTGGTTCTGAACCTTGGGCTGAGATTTGGGCCCGTTCGTTTTCCCTCTCTTGACTACCGACGTCCAGCCCTCGGCCATTGAAGCGGGGGCTGGTGGTAAAGGACGTGGTGTTGGCTGCGGAGCTGCCACATTCTGAGGGGCTTGTTTGCCCCGTTTCTTCTTTCTGGACCTCTTAGTCGCTTTTCCGGATGTAGGCACTGGCTCGGCAGGCATCCTGGTGACCCTAGGCTGCTCAGCCGATTTCTTCGGCCGTTCCTGACTAGGACGCGCTACTTTTGGTGCTGGTCTGGTAGGCGCCGGTGGCGCTGGCGGTGGCATATTTTCCGCTTCAGCCCCTCTGCGCGTTTCGTGTGCCAGTGTCGGGCGAAGCCTTGGCTCTGGGTTGAGACGGGGCTCGATCCCCTCCACCCTGGCATTCATGCGCGCCGACATGACCGTGATCACATGATCCGCCCACTCCTTCATAGTTGATGGGGCCGTCTCACCAGGAGCCGATTCCTTCGTTCGTTGAAGGCCGACCTTGATGTCGGCCATTTCCTTCTTAAGATCAGCCATTTCAGCCTTGAGGCGATCATTTTCCTCCTTGAGGATTCGGATTTCGTCTTCTGTGGTGCGGGAAGCCAGGATATTAGAAGCCTCCCAAATGGTGGCTTTGGCTTTCTTCAGGAGAGCCTTCATTGTCCCCTTCATATTGCCGCTCTTATCTTTGACAACCTCTATAATATTGAGACCCTCCGCTATCTGCTCAAAGAGGGCCGATGTGGTTTTTTCATCATCCACGTTGCGTAGTTGCCCATTTGAGTATGCAAGCTGTCTTGTTCTCGCCCGCACGGCATCAGCTTTTTTGGCGAGATCCAACATCTCCTTCTCCGACTCCAACTCCATCTCCTCTCTTTGGAGTTTGAGGAACTCAGCTTTTCTGCTGGCGAGCCCAACATACTCGCCAGTTGTAGGTGGCCTACCTCTGCCACGACGCGCCGTACTAATTTTTCGTGCAGGAGAGCGAGATCGACTCGACCCATCCGAGTCCGATACCCTGCCAACCTCACTTTCCACACTTCGACCTCCTCTTTTTCTTGGTTGCCAAAGCCGACCTTCCGCCGATTTCATAGTGGCTGTCGACGAATCGGACAGCTTATCCATCTCAAGTCTCTCGATATGCACTGTGGCTTGACGTCGACCTACGTCTGCGATTATCTCCGCAGCGCTCTTTCGCCCGTCTGTCTCCACAGATGCGCAGAGATCTACGACCTCATTGCCCTGATTTGTATGGGAGCTCACTCCCGATTCTTCCTC
Source organism: Pyrausta despicata (assembly GCA_963921415.1). Taxonomy (NCBI): domain Eukaryota; kingdom Metazoa; phylum Arthropoda; class Insecta; order Lepidoptera; family Crambidae; genus Pyrausta; species Pyrausta despicata. Next base: position 36,562 of record CAWUFN010000005.1, on the reverse strand, counting down.
ATTATTCCCTGCGCCCGAAGGCGCCTTCGCGGAACTCCCGCGGATGGCGAGATCACTCTCGCATTCCCCCCTTGTATTGCCCCTAATATTTAAATTCAAATCCATAATTGAACCCACGAGTGTGGGGGAAATAAACAGTCCACCCGGGCAGTGCCCCCTGTACCCGGGTAACCCTATTACACCGTAGAGGTCGGGCGGTCTCCACGGGTTGGCCGCTAGCTGGTTGATGTACTCCCCAACCACCTCCTAAGAGGCGTCCCTACGCCGCGCGAAGGCCCCGAAGGGCGCCCCAGCGCAAGGACTTTAAGGCGCATTTTTATTGAGGTGCGCTACCTCTCAGGTCCGGCCAGTTAAGGCAAGACCCCCTGGTCCTACTTTGCCCCCCGCTAGACATGACAACGGACGGGGCAGTAAGGTAACAGGTTTGCCCGATGGTGGCCAGCATGGCCTATCTGGAGCCGTCGCGAGGCGGACACCAGACCCATCGCGCCGCGGGTACATCCCGCCATCCCACGTGCCGAAACACACCATTCTACAACGGCGACAGAACGCCACGAGCAATAACGCTCCCTTCCTCCTGGCAGCATCCGAACGACGCCACACCACTGATGTCACTTAAAAGTGACCACAAGCCTTGCAGGCCTGCCATACTACGCCATCAAAAAGATAGCCACTGGGCCCCATGAGCCCCTACTCAAGGATCTCGGCCCCTTTTCTAAAAGAAGAGGAGAGAGAGTACACCTCTTCGACAGTTTTGGTCCGCGCCGGGCAAAGCCGGTACCCCCCATATCTGGGAGGCATTCCCCTATCCGCCACCTGGGGACGCGCCCGATGGGAGACTGTCAAACTCCACACGGGATGGTACCCCAACCTAACCTAACCTTTTTTTTTTTTTTTTTTTTTTTTTTTTTTTTTTTTTTTTTTTTTTTTTTTTACGATGGAAAAAATGCCTTACGCACGCCCCGCACCCTGGGGGGGTAGCGGGAGAGTGTCGGGCTCTCCGGAGATGATTAAGCTGAACTACTGCTCCGCGTAACCATGACCGGCATACCGACTAAAACGACCATCGATGCTCCCTCTATCACCTGGGCGCGAACACATAGACGCCCGCCGGATCGTCCTCGTCAGAAGAGAACGATTCGTCGGACGAATATGTGTCGGTTCCAGACGAAGCCATGGGATCCCCGTAGGACACTACCACAGCCTCGTCGGTGATTGTTCGCCTTGGGCGAACCCCTCTGGCGCCCCCTAACAGGGGGGGCTGTCGACTCCCCGGAGCATCAGGGGAGTCGACTCTGGTCGGAGACACGTGCAATGCACGATCCGAGTCCCCCAGACTCGGACCGCGCTGGCCTCCGACGGGCGGGAGACTTCGGGCAAACTGCCGTCGTCTCCTGCCTAAGCGTCTGCGGCGGCAGGGAACAGCGTTGGGATCTTCTTCGCGTGCTCGCTCCTCCGCCTCCTTCTCTGTCATCACCTCGACACAGAAGCTATTCACCGCCTCCCATGACTCCTCGTCCTCCACCATGGCCTTGACCACAGTGGGGAGGGAGAGGTCGACCCCAATCACGGCCACCATTGCCGCGCGCTGCGTTGAGAAGGCGGGGCACACCTCTAAAGTGTGCTGAGCCGTATCTTCCACCTCGTCACAGTGGTGACACTGCGGGGTCGCTTCACGTCCAATCCGGTGAAGATATTTCCCAAACGAGCCGTGCCCGCTCAGAATCTGCACCAGGTGGTACGTCAGCGACCCGTGCTGCCTCTCAGCCCAGGGCTTTAGAATCGGGCGCATGGCCTCAAGGGTGCGCGACTGCGTACCCGAGGCAGGTTGGACCAGACTCTCCGCCCAGAGACTGTACATCGTCTCCCGGGTCTCTTCCAAGGCGGCGGCTCTCTCGCGCGGCACCCGTCGGTTGCCGCTCTCCCTGTCCTGGCAGCGGAGCCTATAGGCGGCCGCCAGCACCTCCGCTACTAGCTCCCAGGGTGGCGTGCCCGCGAGAGCACATGCTGCCGCCCGAGAGATCGTCCGGTAGCCCCGGATCATCCGCAGCGCCATTGCGCGCTGAGCTCTCTGCAACGAGGCAGTCGCACGAGGGCTCAGTGCATCCGCCCAGACTGGAGCACCGTACAACGCCATGCTCCGAACGATGGTGCCGTATAGGCGGCGTACACTGGCGCTCGGCCCCCCTACATTCGGGAGGAGACGCCCCAGGGCATCCGCCGCACCCAGAAGGCGGGGTTCGAGGCGCTTGAAGTGCTCCTCGAAACCCCACCGTCCGTCAATCACCAGCCCGAGATATTTAAAGCAGGGCTTCAGTGGCACCCTAACTTCATCCACCACAACCACCGTTCCTGCTGGGGCTCCTCTGCGGGGCCCGTGGAATAGTAGGGCCTCCGTCTTATGGAGGGCCACCTTAAGGCCCAGGGACCGTATTCGGCGCACGACGTGGCTCACAAATACGCCCGCCAGTCGCAGTATTCCCGCGATGTTTTTACCCCGGATGGTGACTAAAGTGTCGTCTGCATAACAGAACAGTCCAACCATCCGGGGAAGCCCGCACCTCAGTACATAGTCGTACCCGACTATCCATAGTAAGGGGCCCAGTACGGACCCCTGTGGGACTCCACGAGTCACGGTGTAGCGTCGGGTATGACCATCCCGCCCTTGGCATAACACGACTCGGCCCTCCAAATAATCCGCCACGAGGCGTCGCAGGTACGGAGGCACCCTGTGGTATTGGAGTGCCTCCATGATGACAGCGAACGGCAGACTGTTGAAGGCGTTGGCAATGTCTAATGAGACAGCCAACGCCATTTCCCCGCTCTCGGTAGCTTCGGTTACGAGGCGCCGCAAGTCCGTCAGAGCGTCGATTGTCGAACGCCCTGCACGGAACCCATACTGGACGGGCGAGAAATTAGGCCCCACCTCTGATATGTGCTGGACGAGCCGAGCCGCAACTACCCGCTCAAACAACTTCCCGGTCTCGTCCAGCAGGACGATCGGCCTGTATGCCGACGGGTCATCGAGCGGGCGGCCCTCCTTTCGAAGGAGGCATAGAGCGCCCTCCTTCCATGGCTTCGGGAACTTTCCGGTGCGAAGACATGCATCGAACAGTTCCCGAAGCCTGTCCCCGAGGTGTTCAAGGGACAGGTACACAACCCTGCCCGGGACTCCGTCGGGACCAGGGGCCGTCTTTTTGCCCTTAAGGCGATCGACGGCGGCCTCAAATTCCCCGTCCGTTACAGTAGGCGGAGGAGCCTCCTCGCCCGGTCCCGCCTCCTCGGCAGATGGTGGAGCCATCCGGGGTGAGACGAAATTGGCTTCGTTGGGAGGAAATAACTCTCCAACGACCCTCGAGAGCAACGCCGGATCCATAGTTTCCGTCAGGGGGGCACCGCGCGCTTTGAGCTTGTTGCGCGCGGTTTTATAAGGCCTCCCCCACGGATCCCGGTCGAGGCCCTGCAGCAACTCCTCGCGAGAAGCTTCCTTTGCAGAGGCTATCAAAGTTTGCAGGGCCTTTTTGGCTCGCGTGTACTCCCCGTACAGGCGCTCCTCCTCCTCTGGCACCGTGATGCGACGTCGGCGATAGCGGGTGTATGCCCGGCGCTTAACATTGCAGTCTCTGCGCTGGGCTGCAATGTCAGTCGACCACCAGTACACCGCTGTTCGGTCGCGTGGAGGGTGTGCTCTCGGCATGGAAGCCTCACACACCTCCGTCAGGGCGCCACGAAATCGTGCTGCCGACTCGTCGGTGTCACCGCCATCCATGGGCCGGGAAAACCAGCGCTCAAAGATGGCGGTCTCCTCTACCGCCGCCTTGTCCAGCCGGCTGAGGGCCCAGCGGGGTCGATCCCGGTTTTCGGGCCGCGTCACGGGCTGATGGACGGAGGTCTCAAATCGGATGTAACGGTGATCCGACAGAGTCTCCGTCCGTAAAACCCTCCAGTTACACACTGTGCGCGCCAGAGCCGGGGTGGCAAAAGATAAGTCCACCACGGATCCGCCCAATCGGCGCACGCAGGTATGCACCGTGCCTCTATTTAGTAGGCAGAGACCCGTGGTGGCTGCCCACAACTCGACGTCCCGCCCACGCGCGTCAGTGGACGGGTTGCCCCACAGAGTGGACTTTGCGTTCAGTTCCCCCATCAGGAGGACCTGTTGCGACGCCAGCCTCCTCACTGCAGCACCGACGGCCTCGAGGAACACCTCAAAATCGGCGAGGGGCCTGTTCGGGGAGAAGTACACCCCGACAAATGCAATGCCCCCCCAGACCGCCACGACGAACCCCTTTCCCCTTTCTATCACGGTGGGGGGAACGAAGCCTGGCGCTGCCCGCACGACAACTGCGACGGTGCTGTCCTGATCCCCGACCCAGTTGGGCTGGTCGGGAACAAAATATGGCTCCGCCACGACCGCTACATCAATTGACCACTCCGCCATGGCTTGCAGCAACATATCTTGGGCTCTGGCAGAGTGGTTGATATTGCCTTGCAGGAGGTTACATGGACGAACCCTATCCATTACTCGTCCATGGGAACCTCCTGCTGTTGCTGCTCAGGACTGAGCGCCGACTGTGGAGTGGGAGCCTTATTTGCCGATTGGGCTGTTGGCTTTCCCCGCGCTTGGGGCGGCTTACAATTGCGCCCACCCATTACGTGCTCGGATGGCCTCCGAGCAGCGGCACAAACTGCACAGTGGGGCTTTCCGTTGCAGTTTGCCCCTTTGTGGCCAGCCTTCCCGCACCTGTAGCACAGGGCGCTTCTGTCCTCCACCGATGGACAATTCTGCCTGACGTGGCCCGGTTGCATGCATCTGAAGCAGCGCACGGGCCGGGTCTCCAGCGGCTTTACCTGGACGCAGCTAAAGCCGATTGGCAAGCGGCCTGCGTCCACTACTTTCTTAGCTGCTGCCACCGGGCAAGACACAATTGTCGTTCCCATCCCGCCCGGACCCGTACGAATGGGACGCACCTTAACGAGGTCCCGACTGCAGCCCCCTCTTGCTGCTATGGTTACCGCAAGCTTTTTCTCACTAATAGAGTCGTCCAGCCCGATTACGCGCATGTCAATGCACTTCGTGGGCCGGACGACTGTCGCCACCTCAGCGAGGACTTCCTGCAGCTTACTTGCTAGCAGGTCAGCCTTCTCTCCAGCGCCTGCGCCGGAAATTTCAATTATTTTTGCGCCGGCCATTGTATTCCGGCATCTCCTCTTAGGGATGTCCATGCTGTCAACATTGATAGCGTCGGCAGCACGGGACAATGCCTCCCCGTAGGTGACCCCCTTTTCTACGGCGGCCGGTGTCAGAGTGAGCACCACCGCTGCCGATTTGGGAGGGGTCAACTTTTGTTTCCGCGCAGCTGTGCGCGGAGCCGGCTTGGGGGCTGTAACCTCGGGGCGCCTTTTTTGCGCTGCTCCAGTGCCGGCCACAGACGCATATGTCCGCCCGGCCGAGTTAGAGGACCGAGCGGAAGGTGCGGGAGGGGCAGAAGCAGGTTTCCCCTTCTTCTTCCTGCGCTTTTTTCTCCCCTCCTGTGTCACCCAGCCACCGTCGTTTTCCTCGACCGGGGGTGCATTCTGCGCCTCAGGCACAGCGGGGCCCCGGGACGTGGATGGGACTGGTATTGGGTGAGACTTTTCAATTGAAGGACGGCTGGCAGCAGTACCTCGTTTGCCACCTGCCTGTCTTGTCCTGGCCGCTTTGGGCGGCGCCGCTTGCTGACTCGCAACGGCCTTTGACTTCGCCACAGAGGGCTTGGTCTGGGGCACCACGTCAGCCCGAGGGAGAGGTGCTAGGTCCTCGTCCATTTCGATATCCGGCGCCCGCCTGTCGGCTGCGAGAGGAGGCCTCAGTCGCGGCTCAGGGGGCAGGCGTGTCTCAAGATCGGCAATCCTGGAGTTGATTTGGTTGCCGATCGAGACTCTCAGTTCTGTAATTAGCTTCTCCATATACGGAGGTAGCGTCTCCTCTGCCGGCGCCGGAACGGACTTCGGCGCAGCTGCGACTCCTTTTTTAGAGCGCATCTCCTTCTTTAGCCCCTCTAGCTCCTTACGGAGCTCGGAGACCTCCTCCTGGAGCTTTTTATTAGCCTTTTGGAGCTTCAGGGTCTCGCTATTGGAGGTGCACTCCAGAAGTGACCTCGCCGACGCAGATATCGTCGCCGCAGCCTGATTCAGGGCCTTCTGAAAGGTACCCTTAAGCTGCGACGACTTTGCAGACACGTGACGCACTGTTTTAACCTCTGCTTCTATGGCGTCCACGAGCTGATAAGCTGCAGGCTCGCCCTCGTCCATATTTATATCATTTAGAGAGGACATCGACCCCGTCTGTGAGCGGAGCCTACGCCTCTCTACGATCTCCTCCATAAGCTCTTCTTGAGCACGAATTTTCATTTCCTCATGTTTTGCGAGGAGCAGCTCTCTCTTGGCTGCAGCCAAACCAACGTACTCCCCTGTGGTGGGAGGACGGCCTCTGCCGCGACCTCGCCCTTTGCCACATGCCGAGACCTTTGAGGAAGTGATGGTTCGGTCACTCGCCGTATCGGAGTCGCTGCTCCCATCTTCGCCCGCCTTTTTGGTAGGAGGGCGTTTCCGCTTTAAAGCCCCTGATTGGGACCCAATCGTCTGCGTACTGCAGCAAGAGACAGCATCAGAGTCGTCGCCTTCGTTTCCGGCAATTGACACCGCAATATCTTGCAGCACAACTCTCGGATTTGCTCCACTCATAGAACTCGAGCGTGAGTGAGGCGCCGAACTAGAGCGACTCGCCGAGTCTATAGCACCCGCTGATCTTCTTCCGGCACTAGCACAAACGGCCGGCTTATTGAACGTCAGGCAGAATGACCGCCTAGATGTTCCGCTGTTTTCCGCGCCCACTGCGCCTACCTCCGCGCCCACTGCGCCTTCCTCTCCTCCTTCGGGTTTAGGGTTTTGGATAATTTTCTTCATAATTGATCCCACGAGTATGGGGGAAGTAAGGGTCCTTGCCGGGCGGTGCCCCCTGCACCCGGCAAAGCCTTGGGGTTGATAACCCAACGGGAGGTCGGCAGGTATCCCGCTGGAGTAAGCTCTAGCGACTGATCACCCATCAGCCACGCATCACCTCGCGGAGCTACCACGCTTGTGATTGGGGTAATTTTTTATAGAGGTTTTCTTCCTCGCGGTCCGGGCGGTTAAGCCAAGACCGTCGTTCCGCACAGAGCCGCGAGACGTGATCCACGACACTCCGTTGATGCGGATTACGAAACAACCACGCCGAGTCTGGAAAGACCCAGCCGCTCGCCCTGAAAAGGGCGCTCGTGCCGAGGCCACTACTGTGGCCCCACCCACGCCAGGTCCGCTTGGACCCGGCCACTGGTCCCCGAAGGGACGCCCGCACGACTCAGGCCCGAGCAGATGCCCCGCCGACCCGAGTTTGGTTTTAAAGACTTTTCCTTGTCTTGGCCCCGACTTCAATAGCCGAGACCCCCGGCCCCCCCGCGAGGGAAGGTTACGGGTTGCCCGACAGGCCCGCCGAGTTGACGAACCTGCCGCGCCGACGCCACCCAGACCCGGGCAGATGCCCCGACGGTCCGAGTTTTGGTTTTAAAGACTTTTCCTTGTCGTGGCCAAGACTTCAATAGCCGAGACCCCCGGCCCCCCCGCGAGAGAGGGTTACGGGTTGCCCGACAGGCCCGCCGAGTTGACGAAACCTGCCGCGCCACCGCACTTCAGACCCGGACAGAAGCCCCAACGGCCCTAAGTGCCTCGCAGGCTGAACCTGCAGAACGCCAAGCGCTCTACCCACTACGGGTCACTCCACGCTATCATCTCTGAGGCGAGAGAAGGGGAGCAAAACCCAACACCGGAGCACAGAAGCCCCGCGGGAGCCCAGCTGGATGTGGACTCAACCGCCGCTGTCAGACCATCAGCCTGACGCCGAAAACCCGAAAACCATTCGACGCCAGTTGCCCGGGGTGCGCCACGAGGAGGCTGTCTGACCTGGCACCCCAACCTAACCTTTTTTTTTTTTTTTTTTTTTTTTTTAACGTCAGGGAAATGCTGTTACGCATACCCACCGGCCGCGGGGGCGGCTGGGGGTTATGTGGGACTCCAGGCCTCAGAGTGAGAACCCGTACCCCAACCTAACCTAACCTAACCTAACCTAACCTTTTTTTTTTTTTTTTTTTTTTTTTTTTTTTTTTTTTTTTTTTTTTTTTTTGGCGTGGTGGAAATGCCTTTACGCACGATACCCCCCCCCGGGGAGGGGAGGGCCTGTGTGGGACTCCCGCCCTGATAAGGGCGTCCTACCCACTAAAACCACCACGGTGTTCCCTCAGCTCGCCTCTGTGCTGGGGCCACGGGATCGCTCCGCGCATTCTCTACGTAACCCCGGCGGCGATGGCTCCTTGTCGAGCCCCTCCTCACTCGCTGAGAGCAGTGTGTGGGAACACACACACACTGCTCAGGCCGCTAAGTGGCGGGTGGCGGATGGCGGACTCCCCTAAGTCCGCCATCCGCAGGCCTTATGGTGGACGTCTCGCTGCTGGGCGTCTCGCCCGTCTGCGGCGGATCGGGTCGGAAGTGGAAATCTCCCGTTCCCGCTCCGCCGCCTCCTTCTGAAGCAGGACCTCCTCGCAGAAGTCCTGCACAGCGCTCCACGACCTGTCGCTCTCGACCATAGCTCGCACCACGGTCGGTAGCGAGAGGTCGGCACCAATGACGCCCGTTAGGGCCGCACGCTGGGAGACCCAGGCGGGGCACTCCGCCAGTGTGTGGTCCGCCGTGTCCTCGGGGCAACCCGAGCAGTGGTGACACCTGGCAGTCGGCTCCCTTCCTGCGACTCGGTGCAGATATCTCCCGAAACAGCCGTGTCCCGAGAGAACCTGCACCAGACGGAATGTCAGGGAGCCGTGTCGCCTATCCAACCACTCCTGCAAAACAGGGCGGACTGCCCCGATGGTGCGGAGGCCCGCACTTGGGTCCGCGAGCACCTCTACCCATTCTTCAACAACGGCCCGGCGGAGTCCGGACCGCTGTCGCTCCGTCTCTTGGAGCGCTGGCCGCCGTCCTAACCTCGCCGTCTCCCTCTCGTGCCAGAAGTATAGAGACGCGAGAGCCTCGGCCTCCAGCTCCCAGGGTGGGAAGCCAGCCAACACGCACGCCGCTCCATATGAGATCGTGCGGTATCCCCGTATGGCCCTGACTGCCAGCGTTCGCTGTGCGCCGTGCAGCAGTCTGACGCTCTGGCTGGTCAAGGCGTCGGCCCAGACCGGGGCCCCGTAAAGGGCCATGGACCGCACGACTCCCATATAGAGCCTCCGGCAAGCACTCCCCGGACCGCCCACGTTGGGCATGAGGGCCCCTAGCGCACCCGCTGTCCCCACCAGCTTCGGGACCAGCCGTTTAAAGTGGGCCGTGAATTGCCACCTTTTTTTTTTTTTTTTTTTTTTTTTTTTTTTTTTTTTTTTTTAACGTCACGAAATGCCGATTACGCACCGTACCCCTCCGTCGGGGACCGGAGGGGCGTGTGTGGGACTCCCCCGGATTCGGGTATACCCACTAAAACCTGACGAAGCCCGCTGCGTGTGGCTGTGACAGCAGGGGCCGCGGTGTCTCAACAGTCCCGCGACCCTTGCCAGCAGCAACGTCCGCCCTCTAAGCAGGAGGGCGGATCTCCACGGAGTGGGGTGAGGAGATCTCATCCCACTCCAGACGGCCTACTGGCGCCATCTCTCAGGAGGGTCCCTGGTGATTGGACAGAGGTATCCCCACACCGTCTGTCCGAGGCCCTCCCGACGAGGCGTCGCTCGTTCTGGCTCCGTGGCCCGAGCGCACGCCCCGCGGGCGTCGAAGGCGGAGGGAGGCCGGGTCTCTTTCCCGATCTCGTTCGGCGGCCTCTTTCTGCGACATCACCATTTCGCAGAACAGGGCCACCGCCTCCCACGACCCCTCGCCTCCAACCATCTTTGAAATGATGGTCGGCAAGCTGAGGTCTCCGCCTCCAAGAGCCGCAGTCATGTCAGCCCGCGGCTCCGCCCATGCTGGACAGTCCACCATTGTGTGCTGCGCCGTGTCTTCGGTGCAGTCACAATGGTGGCATCTCTGGGTTGGCTCCTTTCCAGCGACTATACACAGGTACCTCCCGAAGCATCCATGTCCCGAGAGGATCTGCGTAAGCCGGAAAGTAAGCGACCCGTGCCTCCGCCCAACCCATGTGGAGAGGATGGGATGAATGGCCTCCAATGCCCGGCGTCGGGACTCGGTAGGATGTTGACCGAGTCCTTCAACGAGTCGCCGCCGCCACTCCTCCAGGGCCAGATCGTGGGCCGCTGTTCGCCACCGCACTACAGTGTCGTGTAGAGGCCGACAGCCCTGGCTCTGTGTGTACGCTGCTACTCGCCAGTAGACAGAGGACTGAACCCCGGCCTCCAAGTCCCACGGAAGGGACCCGGCGAGAGCGCACGCCACCTCGAAGGAGATAGTGCGGTATCCCCTGATGGCCCTGATGGCCAAGACCCTCTGCACCTGACGCAAGAGTGCCCGATGGCGATTCTTGAGGGACCCCGACCATATCGGGGCCCCATAGAGGGCCATCGACCGCACCACTCCGAGGTACAGGCGACGACATACTCCGTCACCTCCACCAAGGTTGGGTAGCAGGCGACCTAGGGCACCCGCTGCTCCTAACAGTCGTGGGGCCAACTTTTCAAAGTGGGCCAGGAAACCCCACTTGCTGTCCAGCACGACACCGAGGTACTTTAGTGTCGGCCGGACTGGAATGGGGACTGCTCCCACTATAATGCTGGACCCAGAGAGCGGCCCTCGTCTGCGGCCGCAAAAACAAATAGCCTCCGACTTTTGGAGGGCTACTTCCAGGCCCAGCCGGTGTATGCGGCTCACAACCGCCGCAACTCCAGCAGTGGCCAACACCTGTGCGGTCCGAAAATCAAAACCCCGGGCCGTCACCAGTGTGTCGTCGGCGTAACAGATTACGTCCACGCCGCGCAGATTTTCACCGCGCAGAACGTAATCGTAGCCGATGTTCCAAAGCAGGGGGCCAAGAACAGACCCCTGCGGAACACCGGCCGTCATGCGCCGACGACCACCTACACCGTCTCTGGTGGGAAATACTACCGCCCGATCGGACAGGTAGTTTCCAACCAACCGCAAAAGGTACGGAGGCACTCCATGGAACCGGAGTGCCTCCATGATTGTCTGCCATGGGAGAGAATTGAAGGCGTTTTTGATGTCCAACGACACTGCCACCAACATCCCTCCCCCCGACAACACTTCCTCCGACAGGTCCCGCAGCCGGCCGATCGCATCAATTGTCGACCGGCCCCTGCGGAACCCAAACTGGGAGTCGTCCAAATTGGGGCCGACTTCCTCCAGGTGCTTGACGAGGCGAGCAGCGACTACTCGCTCCAGGAGCTTACTCGCCTCGTCTAGCAGCACGATGGGGCGATACCCAGAGGGATCTTCCGCTGGTCTCCCCTCTTTACGGAGGAGCACAAGGCGGCCCTCTTTCCACCGCCGGGGGAACAACCCCTGCTGGAGGCACTCATTGAAGAGACCCCGTAGCTGAGGTTCAAGCGTACCGGACTCTTCTAACAGAGCCAGGACCCAGGCTCGGGCGTGGATGCCGTCAAGACCCGGAGCCGTCTTCTTGCCGTGAAGGCGTAAGATGGCCGCTCCTAACTCCCCTTCAGTGAGCTCGGGCACGTCTTGAGCGACCGGGGTCACTGCCGCCGTGGACACCATGGTCGGAGGGACAAAGTCGTTTCCCCGTGTGGGAAACAGCGTCCCGACCACAGCGTCTAGCACCTCCGGCTCGAGGGTGCTGGTCACTGGGGGGGTCCAAGGACGGAGCTTTTGCCGTACTAATTTGTACGGCTTGCCCCATGGATCTCCCTCGAGTGACCCAAGCAGCTCCTCCCATGCCGCCGCTTTGGACCGGTTGATGGAGATACGCAGTGCTACCGCGGATTCGCGGTACACTGCGTACAGCCGGTTCTCCTCCGAAGCATCGCGGTTTCGCCGCCGGCGACACCGCTGAAATGCGCGGCGGCGCTCGACGCACTCGCGGCGTAGCCGAGCGATCTCCTCCGACCACCAGTAGGTGTTGCGTGAGGACGGCACAGACCCTATGCGAGGCATGGCCGCGTCGCATATTCGCGACATGACCTCGCACACCATCTGCGCCCCCTCGTCTACGTCCACTGATGGCGGCGCCTGAGGCCACGTCTGAACAAGTGCCGCCTCCTGCAGCAATTCCCTGTCCAGACGTCTCAACGCCCAACGTGGACCGTCCAACCGTGGCAGGTTGGGACCGACCGGCACGACAGGAGGCGAAGCGGAGACGCTGAACCTAATGTATCTGTGATCGGACAGCGTCTCCTCGTCCTCCAGCACTCGCCAATTCCGGACGCGGCACGCCAGCGGGGAAGTCGCGAGAGACACGTCCACGATCGAACCCCCGTTGTAGCGCACACACGTATCGACCGTACCGCGGTTCAGGACAGACAGTCCGCACTCGACTGTCCACTCCACTAAGATTGGGCCCCGTGCATTTGAGACCGGGGAACCCCAGGCCGACGATTTGGCATTGAGGTCTCCGAGCACAAGGACCGGCCGTGGAGAGCAACGGCCAACAGCAACGCCCAGCTCCGCCAAGAATGTCTCGAAATCGGCAAGTGGCCGGTTAGGGGAAAAGTATACCCCCACAACGACCAACTCGCCGACTCTGGCCATTGCGAACCCTCTACCTTCGTAGGTGTTATTGAAGGGAGGGGTTTGGCCTCTCCTTAACAGGGCCACCAGGCCATCCTGATCGCCTACCCAATCCGCTTGGGAGGGAATACGGTAGGGCTCAGCGATTGCCACCACATTTGCGTTCCACTCAGTCGCAGACTGGATCAAGAGATCCTGAGCCGCGGCCGAGTGGTTAACGTTGGCTTGGATGAAATGAAGATCACTCATGAACCTCCATTTCAACCACCTCCGCGTTGGCCTGGGTGGCCGGTTTGGCAGGCGGTGGCTTTTGCTTGCCAGCCGCGGCCTTTTTCGACACCACCTTCACTTTCGGGGACTTGGCGCAAGCTTTGCCCCCGACAATGTGGTCTGCCATTTTACCCGCTGCCTCGCAGACTGGGCAGTGGGGCTTGGCCGTACACGACGCGGCCATGTGGCCGGTCTGACCGCAGCGACGACAATCGTTGCTGCGATCTACCCCTGCCTTGCATTGGGCCCCGACGTGGCCCGGCGCAAAGCAGCGGTAGCATCGCCGAGGGAGTGGGTCAAGGACCGTCACCCTCGCCGAAGACCAGCCGACCAGTAATTTTGAAGCCGATATTTTCTTGGCAGCGGCCACCGGGCACCGGATGAACACAGTGCCGGTGCCCTGCCGTTGGCCCATTTTAATTTCGCCAGACACGATGCTGTCCGGGGAACAACCACCTACCCGGCACACGGCCTCTTTGAGCTCTGTCAGCGTGACAGAGTCGTCGAGTCCGGTGATACGGAGGCCCACCTTCAGCTCGGGGCGATCTACCCGGACCTGGTCCAGGTTCAGTGCAGTCCGGAGATGGTTCGCCAAGTCGTCGGCTTTTGGACCACTCGCGACCCCAGGTAGCTGCAAGATGCGAGCCCCAGTCGCCGCCCGGCGGAACCTCACGGAGGTGATGCCGAGGTCAGCCAAATTGATCTTGGCTTTGGCCTCAGCCAGCACCCCCGCGTAGGTTACTCCGCTCTCCTGGGCCGCCCCCTTCAGCGTGATTACCACTGCTGAGGAGCGGGGCGTCATCAGCCTCCGCTTGCCGGACCCTTCACTAGACTTTGTCTGTGGGGTCCTGGTCGTTTTCCTGGGAGCTTTCGACCTCGGGCGCTCCGAATTGTGGGTGGAGCGTGCTTTGGGACGGCGGCGTTTTGTCACCGTCGTCCAGCCCTCCTCAGGTTCCTTAAGGGTCGCCACATCCTCCTGAATTGAGCCAGGAGCATTGGGCTTCCCCTTTTTGGAGTTACCCTTCATTTTCTCCTTTCCAGTAGATGGCGGTGTGGGTTGGAGTTGGGGTTGGTTAGTCTTCCCTATTGTGCCCTTGGCAGGAGGAGCCTTCCCTTTTTTGGTCGGTTGGCCAGGCTTGCTGCCAGAAGTCGAAGGGCCCGGTGTTACCCTTGGATCCTTCTGTGTTGTCGTCTGTTTGGCAGGCGCTGCCGGTTTTGCCGTGGCCAGTTGCACGCGATCCGCTGCAGCTAATGGCGGGCGATGGCGTTTGGCGGGCAGGAGACGGCCGTCAACCTCAAGACCCTCCAGGTGGGCACTGACCATTGTTATCAGATGGGCCGAGAGGGAGCGACGGAGCTCTTCCACAATGTCGCTCACTGATGTGGTCACTGAGGCAACAGTAAGTGGGGCAGTTGTTGTGCCCACTCTCGCATCTCTGATTTCATCTCGAAGCTGCCCCAACTCTTGCCGGAGCGCTGCTAGATCCGCCTTTAGGCGGTCATTTTCGGCTTTTAGGCGGGCCGTCTCATCAGAGACGGACCGAGTTGCCAGTTCGGTAACCACCTCTCTGATCACCTTGACCGACATCTTGAGGGCACCTTGAAAGGTCCCCTTGAGATTTGAGGACCTTTTAGAAACCATTTCGATGGTTTCTAGGCTCTCCTGGAGTCGGTCAGTTAAGGCCGCCGCTGTGACGTTATCAGCGCTCTCCCAGCTAGAGGCGCTCGTCAAAAATCTTGTGGCAGCATCGGACTTTTTTGGTAGAGCCGCCGTCCTCCTTTCATTCTCTAGGCGGAGGGATTCCCGGTCCGCCCAGTGGTACTTCTCTCCAGCCCCAACGATGTCAGCGCACTGCCTGGTTTTTGTTGCACGTCCGCGACCTCGCTTGGCCGATGCCCTCGATATGGCCGAAAGGGCCGGTGACGGGTCTCTGTCCCCGTCAGTGTCACGGTCAGAGGTACCCTCGTAGGTCCGCTTCCTCCGTTCTCTGGATTCACCAGATATGCCTGACGCCAAACTCATCACAGACGGGCAGCGGTCTGTCAAGTCAACACCTATCGCATCAGAGGGTGTCGCACTCCGGGTGCGCGCAGATGCATCTCGCCCAAGGGCCCTGGTGCCATCGATACGCGACAGGCGCACGACTGGCGACCAAGCATGGTCACAGCTTGTGGTGGCTGTTACTTCTTCCTTCTCCGGTTTTGAGCTATTTTCACGACCAAGCTCACGGTCGGGTTTAGGGTTTTGGTTCAATGTGTTCATAATTGATCCCACGAGTATGGGGGAATTAAGGGTCCTTGCCGGGCGGTGCCCCCTGCACCCGGCAAAGCCTTGGGGTTGATAACCCAACGGGAGTGAATTGCCACCTAACCTAACCTAACCTTTTTTTTTTTTTTTTTTTGCGTCAGGAAATGCTGTTACGCATTCCCAAGGCCCCTGGGTTCGGGACACCTGGGATATGTGGGACTCGGAACTCCTGGGAAAACGGAGACCCCTACCCACTAAAACCTGACGGTGGTCATCTTCGGCGCAGTATGGAAGGGAACCGGGATCCCCGACAAGGGACTCTTCACGGGACCCTTCCGTGCGCAAGGCCGCCTCGCAGCCAGCCTCGGGAGGAGCAAAGCTCAACTCCAGTGCACGATAACACAGACCACTGTGTCCGAAGACACGCGTTACCGTCTTCCTCGGGATCGCAAACCGAAGCACAAGCAGGCCCCCCCGCGTGCGCCTCGCGACCCCAAGGGCCCTTTTAGTCGCCTCTTACGACAGGCAGGGATACCTCGGCAGTATTCTAATCCCCTAACCGCAGGGAACCTCCGGGGTTAGGCACCGTCACCCCGGCGGCGTCGCCTCCTACGTCGGGCGGGATTGTCCAGCTCGCGCTGGCGCTCGGCGCTCTCCTTCTGCGACACGACGGCGTCGCAGAAGGAGAGCACCGCATCCCATGAGCTCGCGCTCGCCACCATGGAAGAAACCACGGAAGGCAGCGAGAGGTCACGCCCGATCACGGCGATGAGCGTCTCGCGCTCGTTTGCCCAAGCTGGGCAGACCTCCAGCGTGTGCTGAGCCGTGTCCTCACTGGAATCACAGTGGTGACAGGCATCGCTCGCCTCCCGTCCGATCCGGCACAGATAACTCCCGAAGCAGCCGTGCCCCGTGAGTATCTGCGTCAGACGGTACGTTACGGCGCCGTGACGCCGATTCAGCCACTGCGTGAGGACAGGGCGGATCGCCTGGATCGTGCGATGGCCCGATCCGGGATCCGCGAGCCGCACATCCCAGAGCTCCACAGCAAGCGTGCGGAACTCTTCCAGCCAGGACGTAACCTGGCTTGGGGTAACCCCGTGGACTGTGGACCGACGCGCCTCCTCCCGGTAGTGAAACACCGCCGAGAGGGTCCTCGCATCAAGGTCCCAGGGGAGTGTGCCGGCCAGCACACAGGCCGCCTCGTAAGAGATTGTGCGGTAGCCCCGTATAATCCTGACTGCCATCGCCCGCTGCGGTCTCCGCAGTTCGGCGATACACTGGCTTGTCAGGGTGTCGGCCCACACAGGTGAGCCGTACAGGGCCATGGACCGCACAACTCCCGCGTAAAGCCTCCGGCATGAAGCCTTCGGCCCCGCGATGTTGGGCAGCAGTCTACCCAACGCGGCCGCCGTTCGCACCAGTTTAGGCGCTAGGCGCTTAAAGTGGGCGTGGAAATTCCAGCGACTGTCAAGGACCAATCCCAGGTACTTCATGGTCGACTCGACACGGATCTGGACTCCACCCACCTGGATGCACGAACCGGCTGGAGGTCCTCTCCGAGGCCCGTGAAAACAAGTCGCCTCGGACTTTTCTAGGGCTACTTGTAGCCCTAGGCGTCGGATTCTGCCGACGACATCCGCCACGCCTGCTGTGGCAAGGACGGCTGCATCCCGGAAGTTGTTCGCTCTCGCCGTTACCAGGGTATCGTCGGCGTAACAAGTTACTTCGACGCCCTGGAGGTTGACTGCGCGCAGCACCCAGTCATAACCAATGTTCCACAGTAGCGGCCCAAGAACCGAACCCTGTGGGACACCGCACGACATGGGATGACGCTGCCAGTCATCGCGCCCCGGGAACTCGACATACCTCTCCGCCAGGTAGTCTTCCAAAATGAGCCGTAAATAAAGGGGAACACCGTGGTGCCTTAGTGCCTCCCTTATGCAAGTCCACGGCAGGGTGTTGAAGGCGTTAGATATATCAAGAGATACCGCTAACACCACTTGACCCTGTGACATTGCCTCCTCAGCGATGCCCTTCACGCGGAGGATCGCGTGAACCGTGGACCGACGACGCCTAAAGCCGTACTGGCAATCTGCCAAGTCCGGCCCTACCTCCTCGAGGTGCCCAACCAGGCGGCCAGCGATTATGCGCTCAAGAAGTTTCCCGACCTCGTCGAGCAGCACAATCGGGCGGTAGGCCGAAGGGGAGTCAGATGGTCGACCCTCCTTCCTCAGTAGGACGAGCTTCCCCGTTTTCCACTGGCGCGGGAAACGTCCCCGCGACAGACAGGCCGAAAACAGACTCTGCAGTCTCGGCCCCAGCCACTCGAGAGACAGAACCCAAGCGCGGCCGGGTATGCCGTCTAGACCAGGAGCCGTTCTCTTGGCCCGTAGCCGCGAGACTGCCGCATCAAACTCAGCGTTGGACACGGCAGGGACCTCGTCTACACCTACTGCTACGCCTGTGGGTGGCGCCATCACTGGTGGAGTGTGCTCTCCTCGGGTCGGAAACAGAGCCTGGACGACGTCGTGGAGCAAGTGAGGAGGGAGACTCTGCGTCACCGGGGGTGCCCAGGGGCGGAGTTTACTCAACGCCAACCTGTACGGCCTTCCCCACGGATCCGCATTAAGAGTCTCAAGAAACTCCTTCCTCGCTTCAGACTTGGCTCTGTTGATCGCGACCTTGAGCGCCTTTTTCGCCTCTCTATAGGCGTCGTAAAGGCGGGCCTCTTCGTCCTCAATCCGGGTGCTTCTGCGACGGTACCGGGAATACTGGCGTCTCGCCCTCACGCACGCATAGCGTAAGCTCGCGAGGTCTGCGGACCACCAATATACCTGCCGTTTAGGAGGGATAGGCCCGGCCCGGGGCATGGCCGCGTCGCAAATTTGCGACAGCGCCTCCCGGAACCATTCGGCCTCATCCTCCATCTCAACAGGCCCATCCGGCACAGGCACCCATGCCTGGACGATAGCCGCACACTCCAACTTCTCGCGGTTGAGTCGCTTCAGAGCCCATCTCGGACTGTCTCTATGCCAGGTAGAACGGCTTGGACCGGTATGAATTGCCGGAAGCGTAGAAACGTCGAACCGGATATACCGGTGGTCCGACAACGTCTCCACACCCTCCAGCACTTCCCAGCCCTGGACACGTCGCGCTAACGAAGGAGTCGCGAACGTCAAGTCCACGATGGACCCTCCTCGCATGCGCACACAGGTGTCTACCGAACCCCGATTCAAGACAGTCATGCCAGAAGCGACTGCCCACTCCTCCAGCGCCTCTCCACGCACATCTGTCGCTGGCGATCCCCATACCAAGGACTTGGCATTGAAATCCCCAGCGACCAGCACTTGGAGCGAACGATTGCGGCCGATCACAGCCTCCAACTCGGAGAGAAAACTCTCAAATTGAGCGAGAGGCCGGTTAGGAGAGAAATACACCCCGATGACCAGGGTGTCTCCCAACTCAGCCGCAACCCATCCGTGCCCCTTTTCAATCCTCTGAAAAGGGGGGGCGCCGTTAGCCACTCGGGTGGCAATGGCCGCTGTGCCGTCCACATCCGACACCCAATCAGGCGGGATGTAGTACGGCTCAGCCACTACCGCTATGGCTATCAACCTCTCCGCCATACTTTGGACCCACAGGTCCTGAGCTCTGGCGCAGTGGTTGAGATTCCCCTGCAGGAATCTTATAGCCATACTTAACTAGATGCAGTTGGCATCTCCTCGTCACCGAGTGGCGTGGAGTGGGCCGGCTGCGACCGGGCCGTGGCCTCGGTGGCAGTCCGCCGACCGCGTTTTTTGGGTTTGGGGGCCTTGCAGGCTGGGCCCCCAACCCTGTGACCGGCATTTCTGCCAGCCACTGCGCACACCGTGCAGTGTGGCGCCGCCGTACAGGCACGCGCCAGATGGCCTAGCTGACCGCAACGGTAGCACTGACTGCTACGGTCAACTTCCGAGTCGCACATGCTCCTAACGTGTCCCTTCTCGAGACACCGGAAGCAGCGCAACTCTCTGGCCTCCAGCAGTTTGACCCGCGCCGATGTCCAACCGACCAGCAGACGAGCACCGTCCACCAGCTTCTTGGCCACCGCCACGGGGCAACGTGCCCAGCAGGCGCCTTGCCCCCTTCTGTCTCGGCGGATCTCGCCCGTCTTCACGGACTCCACCGAGCACGCCCCAGTCTTAGCGACAGCGGCTGCGACTTCCTCTGCGGTGACGGAGTCATCCAACTCAGAAATGCGCAATTCTGCACACTTCACAGGTCGGGAAACTCGAACGTCTTCCACCTTGAGGACCTCTCGTAGCTTCTCAGCTAGAGAGTCTGCCCTGCCGTCTGTCTCCGCAGCGCCCGGTAGCTCCAAAATGGCGCCTCCGGTGGCTGCTCGCCTAAAGCGCACGGACTCAATCTTGAGGCTTGCCAAGCTGATGTTGGCTTTAGCCTCAGAGATGACGCTAGCATACGTCACGCCCCGCTTCTCGGCTTCTGGCAGTAGTGTAATCACTACCGCCGCCGAGCGTGCAGGACGGAGATTCGGCACTTTAGCCTGCTTCGTCTGGGGTTTTGGAGAGGGCTGCACTGCTGCTACAGTGTTCCCGCCATTGCTCTTGCCTTTGCGGCCGGCCACGAGGTTCCACGGTAGAACCTAACCTAACCTAACCTAACCTAACCTTTTTTTTTTTTTTTTTTTTTTTTTTTTCGCTGTGGAAATGCTTTTACGCATGCCCCCTACACATCTGCAGGGGGGTATGTGGGACTCAACGGCTGGTGTGCAAGGCCGTAATACCCACTAAAACCACAGCGCATTCCGCCACTCCGCCATTGTGGGGCGCCATGGGGTCGCGTGAGCATTCACCACGGCACCCCGGCGGAAAGCCCGAGGGCCACAAACTCCTTGGCGGCGGAGCAAGGTGTTGGGCTCCGCCACCAACCGGCCGCAGAGGATAGGGAGGACGGCAACGACACACCGCATCTCCTCTTCCTCTGCGGCCCCACCGCAGCGCCATCCAACGGTGCGCCCCCGTTTGGTCGCGGGAGGTAGGCCGCACGGCAACGACACACCGAGACGTCTCTCCTCCCGCGACCGCACCCGACTGCGAGGGACAGCCAAAACCGTCCCCCACACCCGCACCCATGGACGCATCCTGCGCAGGCCTGCAGCTAGCCCGCGTGGAGCGTCCCCTCCCTGGATCCCTCTTAGCTTCACCGTGGGTGGCAAAGCCACGGCTACTGAGCCCCCCACCACGACAAGGTGGAGATCCCACAGGGGGGAACCTAACCTAACCTAACCTAACCTAACCTTTTTTTTTTTTTTTTTTTTTTTTTTTTTTTTTTTTTTTCGAGGGAAAAAATGCATTACGCACTATCCCACTTCTCTGGGGGAGAGAGAAGTGGGGGTGTGTGGGACTATCCGCCTCTGATGGAGACAGACTACCCACTAAAATAACCCCCGGTATACCTCATCGCCGTTCCACGGGCCGACATGGTGCAACTTAAGATTACCATGTCGACCCCGGCGGACGGCCCAGCCTTAGCGCCGGGCCTCCTCACGCGATAGGGGCATCCCGATATACGGGGACACCCCCAGACAGGAGCACCGTGCAATGGGGCAAGAGTCCCCCGACTCTCTACCCGGTGCTGCTTTTAGGGAGCGACGATAGGGCGTAACTCAAACCGCCGTATCCTCGCCCCCCGCCGTCTGCGTCGAAGAGGGCCTGCTTGAGGGTCGTCCTCACGGGCCCTCTCCGCAGCCTCCTTCTGCGACATCACGTCCTCGCAGAAGGAGACCATCGCCTCCCATGCTCTCTCGCTCCCTAGCATGGCCCGGATTAGGGCCGGGAGCGAGAGGTCGGCGCCGACCACATCCACCAGCGCGCGGCGCTGCTCCGCCCAGGCTGTGCACACCTCTAAGGTGTGCTGGGCGGTGTCTTCTGCAGCGTCGCAGTGGTGGCACCGCGAGGTGGGCTCCCTCTGGGCGATGTTATGCAGGTACTTCCCGAAGCATCCATGCCCGGAAAGCACCTGCACCAGCCGGTACGTGAGCGGCCTCTTTACTCGACGTACCCACTGGTCGAGGACCGGCCGTATTGCGTCTATGATTGATCGCCCATAGCGCGGTTCGGCCAGGTCCTCCGCCCACCTCAGCATTAGCGCATTGTGCGCATTCCTTCGGGCACCCTCCACCGCATCAAAATATGGGCGCCCTCCATCTGCTCTCGCTGCCGTCCTGAAATTGTATACGGCAGCGAGTACTCCCGCCTCCAATTCCCAGGGGGGCATGCCTGCTAAAACGCATGCAGCCCCCCCCCGATACAGTCCTGTACCCTCTTATTGCCCTCACTGCCATAATCCTCTGGGGTGCCCGTAGGAGGGCAACATTGTGGGCGGTGAGGGCGTCCGCCCAGATTGGCGCTCCGTAGAGCGCCATTGACTTAATGATCCCGGCGTATAAACGCCGGGCAGTCTGGTTCGGGCCGCGCTCATTCGGGAGGAGCCGGCCCAAGGAACCCGCAGAGCGGATAAGGCGCGGGGCAAGGCGGGAAAAATGTGCCTTAAACGCCCAGCGCCCATCCAGAATTAGGCCCAGATATTTCATCTGGGCCCCTACCCGCACGTTATGTCCGTTTATGCGGACTATCGCCCCCGGCGGTGGTCCTTGCCGAGGCCCATGAAAGAGTAGGGCCTCGGTCTTACTCAAGGCCACACGAAGGCCGAGTGCCTCGATGCGGTCGACGACCAGGCTCGCTGCGACCTCGGCCAGCCTCCTCACCTCCGGGAAATCCTCCCCCCTTGCTACGACTAGGGTGTCATCCGCATAACATATGACGCGCGTCCTGGGTAGGAGCGCGCCGCGGAGCACCCAGTCGTAGCTGATGTTCCATAGAAGGGGCCCTAAAACGGACCCCTGTGGAACACCGCACCTCATTGGGCGACGGATAAGAACTCCGTCGCCCCCCTCGTACAAGACCTCCCTTCCCCGGAGGTAATCCTCTGTCAGCCTGCCCAGGTAATAGGGCACTCCGAAATACTGGAGTGCTTCCCTTATTACCGTGAATGGCAAGCTGTTGAAGGCGTTGGCAATATCGAGACTTATCGCCAACGCCCTTTCTCCTCTTGTTGAGGCCGCTACGGTCTCCTTTTTCAGAAGTGCCAGGGCGTCCATTGTTGAGCGCCCGGCCCTGAACCCGAACTGGTCCTCGGAAAGGTTCGGGTTCGGTTCCTCAGAAATATGCTGGATGAGGCGGGACGCGATGACGCGCTCGAAAACTTTCCCGGCCTCATCCAGCAGGACAATGGGCCGGTACGCTCCTGGCTCCCCTGGGGGTCTGCCCTCTTTCTGAAGGAGGCATAGCCTCCCCTCCTTCCAAAGCTTAGGGAATCGCCCCGACACGAGCGCTGTGTCGAATACTTCCCTAAGCTGTGCCCCCAGGTGCTTTAATCTGCCGTCCATTACCTAAAAAGACGTTAAGCCACAAAACCTAAATTTGAGATATGGCCAAAAAACGCGGGATTATTTTTAAAAGTATGCCATTTGACAGCGGAATATCGTACAAAAAAAAATTAAGTGTTCAAAGGTACCTTGTTACATGCATAATTAAATAGCGATTATGAAATATTAAAACAATAAGTTTTCACTAATTAAAATCACATTTTTTCCTTAAAGCTGGGAATTATTTGATGATATCACATTATAATACTTAACTAAAAAGACTCTAACTACACCTTAGCGACCTTATAACTTAGGATTCTAACGTAAATAAAATGTTGTAGCAGTTTTTATAAAAATTACTCTAAATTACATAGCTAAAAGGGCGTTAAGTAACTTAAGGGCCTTCTAGTTATGTATTGCCGATTTTTGTTTAGCACTCATTCTCAGTAATATCAACATTAAAGTATTTAAGCGACCTTTAAGGTAAGGTTTATGGATAGAGTAGTATTTAGTAATGATTTATTAAACATTTTCTAGATTAAAAGGACGTTAAATGCTGAACCTTTTACGGTGACGTCTTTTTAGTTATGTCTAAGGGGGTGAATATTCCAAATGATACAACCAAAATAAATGTTTACACAAAATGAAAAGAAAATAAAAAACAAACAAGAACTTACCTTTAAACATTAAAACTTATCCTTAATAATACACGTTTTTTTATAAAATACACATTACATTAGAACTTCAGTGTTTAGTTAGATACCGGGAAATCTTTCCAAAAAGGCATCTTATGTCTAGGTATAATATCTTTTAGCTTATTTATTATAGCTGATTTTCTGACAATATAAATTTCTTTTGGAGAAGCACGAAATGTGATCTTTATAGAATTCGGACTCTTTAAAAATTTGTCATTCATGAATCGTAAACGTGGAAAGCGGACACTCGCACTATTTTCACTAAGCGGGTGACAAACCGATTCGCTGCTTTGGAAACTACAGAGAACATGGACAGGCACCTTGATGGTGTGATTGGAGTCATACGTGAAGTGGGAAACAGGCACTTTAAGGGAAAGCGAGCGACCCGGGAGGCCAAACTTTCGAGCGAGACTTTGGAATTGATGAAACGTCGACGGGAAATGCAAGAGGAAGCTTTGTCTGGTACCCATAAAAGATCCGGGGATTGGTGAGACGCGACCTCCACAGCTACAATACTCGCCTCATAGAGGAGACGATTGAGCAGAATCGAGGGTCGTAGATCTTCACTAAAAGAGTGGGGAAAAAGTCACCTGACAAAGCTGAAAAACTCGGATGGCAGAATCGGTTCCAGAGTTTCTGGCCGAAATCGAAGGCTTTTACGGCCGATTGTACGCATCGCATTCCCTACAGCCGCAGCCCGACGCGAACGAACCAAGAGCCAAGCTTACACGCCACTTTACTGAAGATCTCCCAGACGTGGAGGAGGATGAGATTGAGGCGGCCCTCGGACAGCTTAGTAACGGGAAGGCTCCTGGCAAAGACAGAATTACATCTGAGCGCTTAAAAGCTGCAGGCCAACCTGTGTTCGGCGAACTTAAGAGGCTCTTTAATTCCGTCATAGCCAATGGGACAATTCCGGAAGCGTGGAGTAGGGTTGTGGTGGCATTATTTTTCAAGAAAGGAGACAAAAGTCTCCTGAAAAACTATAGACCAATCACGCTCCTAAGTCACGTCTACAAGCTGTTTTCGAGGGTCATCACAAACCGTCTTTCCGCAAGATTTGACGCTTTCCAGCCACCGGAACTGGAACTTGGCTTTTCTGGAATCCTTGCAGCGATGCCAAGTCGATTGGCGGTACTTGAAGGTGCTAAAAAACCCGTACAGTATGGCATCAATGTCCGCCCAAGTACAAACCCACCGAAGAAAACCCATCCTGCTGCTTCGAGGTGTTAAAAAGGAAAATATATATCTCCAAAATTGATCACCAACGCGCTAGAGGATGTGTTCAAAACGCTGGATTGGAACGGACTGGGCATTAATGTAAATGGCGAATATCTTACGTACCTTCGCTTTGCCAATGACATAGTTATTATGGCAAAATCGCTGCAGGATTTGAAAAAAATGCTGCACAGTCTCAATGCTGCCTCGAGACGTGTGGGGCTTGGGATGAACTTGGACAAGACAAAGGTTCAACGATCATGTCATCCCAGAACCAATTTCTGTCGAGGGTACTACGCTCGAGGTTGTCCAAGAGTACGTCTTCCTTGGACAAGTACTACAGCTCGGTAGAGACAACTTCGAGCGGGAAATCGCCAGAAGACGCCACTCAGCGTGCTATGGAAAGGTCTATGTTGGGGATCTCATTAGGGGTAAGGTCCGGAACGAGGTCATACGACATAAGACTAAGGTAACTGATGTTGTTCAAAAATGTAGCAAGCTGAAGTGGCAGTGGACGAGAGGTGGAGCAGGAAGGTTCTTGAATGGAGACCTCGCTTAGGTAAACGTAGTGTGGGACGCCCCCCCGCTAGATGGACAAACGACCTGAAGAAGGCAGCTGGTAGTGACTGGATGCAAAGGGCGGGAGATCGTGCGCTGTGGCGCTCCTTGGGGGAGGCCTATGTCCAGCAGTGGACTGTTACAGGCTGATATGATGAACTTCAGCACATTCCCAGTAATATGGTCCAACAACCATGGTTTTACGACGCCTAAATTTCACATTATCTATCAGGTATTTCGAATTGAAGAAATCGTCAGTATTTTGTCTTTTGTTGAACTTGTTGTTCTCAGTTTGTTTCGTTTGTTTGGCTTGAGTAGCTGAGAATGTAGATCTTCCCGATGTCGATGCCTGTTTGACAGGCATTTAAAAAAAAAATGATTTGGCAATTATTTAGTTCGTACTGTTGATGTTCTTCAGGAGATATTTCTTCATAGCAAATCAAATCCTTAAGTTGAAGTGTAGGGGAGGGGTAGTACTTTGCGACGGTAATGGTTTGCAAGATTTAGATAGAGAAAAACAGGTCTCATTCAATTTGCTATCATTTTTTGATACAGATGTCTATGGGCCACTACGGACACCACTGAGTTGGGGTGAGACGCGAGAGCAGGTAGAGACCTTTTAGCTAAGTATTGTGGCTTAGCGTCCTTTAAGCGAAGGATTCATGCAATAATCTAAGTCGCTTAAGGCGGTTAGTGATTAATGAAAAATATTTCTTATTAAAAATACATACTTTTCCTACGCTAAAAAGTCGTTAACCAACTGTAGCGTCCTTCATGTTAAGTATTTTTAAGTAACGCCTTTTCAGCTAAGAATAGTGATACATTTTGCAAAACTGATCTTAACTTGAAAGTCGTTAAAGTACCATAACGACTTTTTTATGTAGTAAAGTCAAAAAACGTCTTTTTTGCTCAGTACAAATTAGATAAAAAAAGGAAACAGTAGGGCGTTAAAGGTCAATTACGACCTTTTAGTTAAGTATTGATGGTTAACGTAATTTTAGTTATGTAAACCATTACTATTACTGTTTTTAGCGACCTTTATGCTAACTATAACTTAAAAAGTATGAATACTAAAAATATGTTACTTAGACAGATCGAAAGAGCGTTTTTTTCTATTTAAGATGGCATTAAAACCTCAAAATCGGCCTCCTGAGGGATAACGTCTTTTTAGGTAATGGACGGCAGTAATGCAATGGCCAGGACTTTCCCCGGCACTCCGTCTGGTCCCGGGGCCTTTTTCTTCCCCTTGAGTCGGTTAACCATCGTCTCCATCTCCTCTTCGGAGACGAGTGGGACCGACTCACCCTCAACGGCCCTTCTGGGGGGCGCCATGACAGGGGGGGTGTGCGGGGGGGGCTCCGGAAATAACTCCCGCACAACCCTCTGGAGATCCTCCTGCTGGAGGGTTTCTATTGCCGGGGGGCCGCGAAAACGTAGCTTTTCCCGCGCTGCCTTATACGGCCTCCCCCACGGGTCCCGGTCTAACCCCTCCAGCATCTCCTCACGCGCCCTCTGCTTCGCCTGGCTTATGGCCAGCTGTAAATTCTTTTTGTCGGTATTATAGGCGACATACAGCTGGCCTTCCCGCTCGGCATCTCGGTTTGCCCGCCGCAGAGCCCTCGTATATGCCCTCCGCGTGAGGGAGGCCTGCTCTCGAAGGAGGGCGATTTCTTCTGTCCACCAATAAACTTGCCTCCGTCTAGGTGGGGGCCCTCTCACGCGTGGCATGGCGGCGTTGCAGACTTCGGTTAGGGCGTTCCTGAAGTTGCTCGCCGCCTGATCAACCCCCGCTGTTGTGGGGGTCGCGCACCACGCCGCAACGATTGCGGCCTCCTCCGCCAACTCCTGGTCCAGTCGTGTTAGGGCCCAACGGGGAAAGGTGGAGTGGCCCTGTCGTCTTGTCGGCCGTCCTGGGCCGTTGGAGGTGGAGATCTCAAATCTTATGTATTTATGATCCGAGATCGTCTCCACCTCCGACAGAACACGCCAGTTCCGGACACGCTGCGCGAGGGCGGGGGTGGCGAAAGAAAGATCCACCACGGACCCCCCCGCCCGCCGCACGCATGTGAATACGGTCCCTTCATTTAGAAGGGACATTCCGGAACTGGCCGCCCAGTCCTCCACGGCCAGGCCCCACGCATCCGTTCGCACGCTCCCCCATAGTGTGGACCAGGCGTTAAGATCGCCCAACACCAACACCGGGAGAGGTGCTAACCGCGCCACGACTGGACCAAGATCTTGGAGAAAAGCCTCGAGGTTGGCCAACCCTCTGTTTGGGGAGACATAAACGCCGACTATGGCTATGTCCCCCCATGTTGCGGCTACAAAGCCGACTCCCCTCTCTTTAACTTGTAGCGGCCGCGAACGGGGCCCCGTTGCGGCCACTATGGCCACAGAGCCGGAAATATCCCCAGCCCACTGCGGCTGGGGGGATACAAAATAGGGCTCTGCGGCCACCGCCAGATCTATTCCCCATTGCGCCATGGACTGCATGAGCAAGTCCTGGGCCCCGGCGCAATGGTTTAGATTCGCTTGTAGGAAGTTACTATGGAGACTTCTACTCATGCTCCATAGTAACTTCTTCAGGCGCTGCGCGCCTCCCACTTTCTTCGCCCTGGGTCCTTGGGGCTCTCCTCTGTTTGGTTGGAGGGGGATTACAGAATCTCCCCCCCATGGTGTGGCCCGAGGGCCGGCCCGCCTCAGCGCATACGACGCAACGCGCCGCCGCCATACATCCAGCGGACCTGTGCCCCGGCCGCCCACAGCGGAAGCACAAGTCCGCACGCTCCTTATCCGATGGGCAGAGCTGTCGAGTGTGGCCCGTCCCCATGCATTTGAAACAGCGCATGGGGAGCGCGTCGAGGGCCCGGACCTGCACCGAGCTCCACCCTACCAGAAGCCGCCCGCCGTTGGTGATAGTTTTTGCCGCCGCAATGGGGCACTTCACCACAACCGATCCGGAACCGTTCCAACCGAAGCGGATCTCGGCCACTTTTATTTGGGCCGGGTCGCAACCTCCTTTTGCGGCGACTGCCGTAATGACGTCCTCTCGGGTGACGGTTTCGTCTAGACCCGAGAGACGTAAGTCTGCGCATTTCGTGGGGCGCGTGACAATTGCCACGCCCGCCAGCGCTACCGAAAGCTTGGCCGCCAGACGATCGGCGGCCTCGGCACTCTTTGCACCCGGCAACTCGATTTTACGAGCTCCAGTGGCCGTGTGCCGGGTTGCAACTCCAGCAATCCCCAGCTCCGTAAGGGAAACTGTCTCCCTAGCCTTGAGCAGGGCCGTTTTATATGAAATCCCTCGCTCTATGGCCTCCGGCTGCAGTGTAACTACCACAGCCGAAGAGCGGGGGGGGGTCAGTTTGACCGCCGATTTAGGTTTGGGCGCGGAAGGCCCGCCTTTTACCGCCTTTTTCGGGGCAGGGGGTTGCTGCGCCTTCCGTGGCGTTGGTGCCGGCTGCGCCCTTTTTGGGGCTGCAGCGGGCTGCGCCTGTCTCGTCTGGGATGCTGGGGTGGGTGGGGCCGGGGGGGACTTTTTGCCCTTCCCTTTGCCCTTTTTCCCCCCTCCAACGGTTTGCCACCTCTCTTCGACGGCGGCGGCAGATTCTCCACCGGCAACGATCTGGCTCGGATTGGCCGAGGCAGAGGTGCCGGTGACAGCTAGGGGTGTCGCGGGGACAGATGAGGGACCCGAAGATTTTGGGCCCTTCCCCCTTGGTTTCTCCACAGCGGCGGCTGGGACTTCGTCTGTTTTAGCGGCTGCGGCCGCTGCCCTCTTTCTGTCAGCTGCGAGGGGCGGGCGGACAGAAGGTGTCACCGCCCCGTCAATCCGGGCGCTGATCATTTCACCTAAGGTGAGTAGGAGGTCCTTCTTGAAGGCGTCCATGTCAACTGGTGGAGGTACAGCGGGTTGTTCCACCGTCATCACTGCGTCCGATTTTCGGGCCGAAAAGTCACGACGGAGGGCTTTCACCTCCGTCTTTAGCTCCTCCAGCTCGCGCCGGAGGTTATCCCTCTCGCGGCGTAGCTTCCGGCATTCATCAGATGCGGAGCGATTTACCGCAGCCTCCACCAAACTATTAAGGAGGCGCGCGTTCTCCTTGAACTCGCGTTGAAATGTCCCCTTAAGGTTGCCCGACTTCAACGCGAGCTCGCAAATGCGTGCAGCACCTTTTGTGGCAGCTGCCCGCATTTCCTCTAAATCGAGGTCCTCCGGATCGCGTGCTGACAGATTTACGGTCGCGTCCTCAGCAACCGGAGCCAGCTCCTTTCTGTAGATCCGGAGCGACAACGACCGGTTCAATGCCTCCTCGCTCGCCTCCTCCATCTTTTGGCGGAGCGACTCCCTCGCACGGGACAGCCCGTACGCATGCCCCGGGTTCTTGACCTTACCTCTTTTTGAGGCGGCGGCCTTGGTTGGGACAGTCTCGTCCCCCTCGCAATTTTGCAACGCGTCGTCCATTTCCTCTTCGTCGGAAGAGTTGAAGATGGCCGACGCCGCCCTACGTTTCGGTTGGGATACCCTTGTCTCCGAAACGGACTCTTCCGGAAGCCGGTTGAGTACCTCGTCCTCTTCATTCAGAAAAGCGTTTTCACGCACCGACATAGTGCATAAAAATCAATCAACAGTCAAAGGTGAAAATGAAAACCAAGTCCAGGGTAAAGCCGAGTATCAAAGTGCAGAACAAAGGAACCAAATTTTCAAAAGCCAAGTCAAATATCAGAGCGACAATCGAATCCAAGGAGAAAAGCGAGAGTCGTCGAAAATCAAGAACAGCAAAAATGCGCATACAGTCCTTGTTGCCCCACTTCACGTTAGATTTGGTCACCAGCCTGCCACCTGCGTTACCGGGGTCAGGACTGGGAGAGCCAGGGGAGACGGCGGGGACGTACTAACGTGAACACTCAGAAAACTTGTGGGGCCTTTTTTTTTTTTTTTTTTTTTTTTTTTTTTTTTTTTTTTTTCTCGCTGTGGAAATGCTTTTACGCATGCCCCCCACACATCTGCAGGGGGGTATGTGGGACTCAACGGCTGGTGTGCAAGGCCGTAATACCCACTAAAACCACAGCGCATTCCGCCACTCCGCCATTGTGGGGCGCCATGGGGTCGCGTGAGCATTCACCACGGCACCCCGGCGGATAGCCCGAGGGCCACAAACTCCTTGGCGGCGGAGCAAGGTGTTGGGCTCCGCCACCAAAACTAACTCCCACACGGCCGCAGAGGATAGGGAGGACGGCAACGACACACCGCATCTCCTCTTCCTCATAACCCCTATAACCAAACAACTGTTGTGCACATACAGGAACCCACAGGACGTCGCGTATGCCCTCAGAGAAATTTACAGCGGCATATACTCGGCGAACACTCGAACGCGATCCCTCACGCTGAAGCGGTTCTCAGGAGTAGAGATTCCTAGGTCCGAACGAACTTTATATCTCGTTCACACCCAGGCTGAGAAAGCTTTGCTTATCAGCCAAGGCTACGGAAAGGATGAAGGATCTCGCACCCTAACCATTCACGAAGCACAGGGGCAAACGTTCGAGTATGTGGTTATAATGCGCACAACACCAAAACACTCATCACTTCTGGAAAGTGTCCCTCATGCCGTGGTAGCTATCTCCAGACACACAAAGACCTGCGTCTACCACACAGACAACCCGACGGACGACGCAACAGCTCGTCTAGTTCTAATGGCGGAGAAAGCTACCGAAAACAAGATCAAGGACTATAACCTCCGGATGGCAATAAGAAGGGGAGACGAGGCCGTCCGGGAGAAGCTCATTGCGGCGAAGCACTGAGCCAAAACAACAACAATTTTGACCCACTCAAGGATCGCTTTCGCGAACACAATGAGTGCCAAAAAGGAGTGCATGAGGTGTGTAAGTGAAAGTGACCATAATTAATTAAGAACTACATGTATAATAAGATTTATAATATTAACACTATTTTAATGTAGCAATGTCACATAAAAACCAATGTAATAAAATGTAAACTAAAAAAAAAAAAAAAAAAACAAAAAAATATCATAATAATAAATAAAAAAAATAAAAAAAATAATAATAATATTAATAAAAAAAAAGAAATAATCAATAACAATAAAAATAAACGTATATATAATAATAAAAATAAATTGGAAAAAAAAAAAAAAAAAAAAAAAAAAAAAGACGGCATACTGGTATCGAAAGTATACAAACACTAAATGTATAGATTAAGCTTTTAATAACAAATATAAAAACGTTTGAGCACATTAATGCGGAGCTCACTTTTTTTCTCATATTGTAAACACTTAAAATAAAAAAACAACATAAAAAAGGCACGGACCAAGAGTCTGTGGTTGTAGTTTCATTTCAAAAAAAAAAAAAAAAAAAAAAACCTAACCTAACCTAACCTAACCTAACCCAAAACCTTTTTTTTTTTTTTTTTTTTTTTTTTTTTTTTTTTTTTTTTTTTGCGTCAGGAAATGCTGTTACGCATTCCCAAGGCCCCTGGGTTCGGGACACCTGGGATATGTGGGACTCGGAACTCCTGGGAAAACGGAGACCCCTACCCACTAAAACCTGACGGTGGTCATCTTCGGCGCAGTATGGAAGGGAACCGGGATCCCCGACAAGGGACTCTTCACGGGACCCTTCCGTGCGCAAGGCCGCCTCGCAGCCAGCCTCGGGAGGAGCAAAGCTCAACTCCAGTGCACGATAACACAGACCACTGTGTCCGAAGACACGCGTTACCGTCTTCCTCGGGATCGCAAACCGAAGCACAAGCAGGCCCCCCCGCGTGCGCCTCGCGACCCCAAGGGCCCTTTTAGTCGCCTCTTACGACAGGCAGGGATACCTCGGCAGTATTCTACTCCCCTAACCGCAGGGAACCTCCGGGGTTAGGCACCGTCACCCCGGCGGCGTCGCCTCCTACGTCGGGCGGGATTGTCCAGCTCGCGCTGGCGCTCGGCGCTCTCGCGTCGACGCCGTCGTGTCGCAGAAGGAGAGCACCGCATCCCACGAGCTCGCGCTCGCCACCATGGAAGAAACCACGGAAGGCAGCGAGAGGTCGCGCCCGATCACGGCGATGAGCGTCTCGCGCTCGTTTGCCCAAGCTGGGCAGACCTCCAGCGTGTGCTGAGCCGTGTCCTCACTGGAATCACAGTGGTGACAGGCATCGCTCGCCTCCCGTCCGATCCGGCACAGATAACTCCCGAAGCAGCCGTGCCCCGTGAGTATCTGCGTCAGACGGTACGTTACGGCGCCGTGACGCCGATTCAGCCACTGCGTGAGGACAGGGCGGATAGCCTGGATCGTGCGATGGCCCGATCCGGGATCCGCGAGCCGCACATCCCAGAGCTCCACAGCAAGCGTGCGGAACTCTTCCAGCCAGGACGTAACCTGGCTTGGGGTAACCCCGTGGACTGTGGACCGACGCGCCTCCTCCCGGTAGTGAAACACCGCCGAGAGGGTCCTCGCATCAAGGTCCCAGGGGAGTGTGCCGGCCAGCACACAGGCCGCCTCGTAAGAGATTGTGCGGTAGCCCCGTATAATCCTGACTGCCATCGCCCGCTGCGGTCTCCGCAGTTCGGCGATACACTGGCTTGTCAGGGTGTCGGCCCACACAGGTGAGCCGTACAGGGCCATGGACCGCACAACTCCCGCGTAAAGCCTCCGGCATGAAGCCTTCGGCCCCGCGATGTTGGGCAGCAGTCTACCCAACGCGGCCGCCGTTCGCACCAGTTTAGGCGCTAGGCGCTTAAAGTGGGCGTGGAAATTCCAGCGACTGTCAAGGACCAATCCCAGGTACTTCATGGTCGACTCGACACGGATCTGGACTCCACCCACCTGGATGCACGAACCGGCTGGAGGTCCTCTCCGAGGCCCGTGAAAACAAGTCGCCTCGGACTTTTCTAGGGCTACTTGTAGCCCTAGGCGTCGGATTCTGCCGACGACATCCGCCACGCCTGCTGTGGCAAGGACGGCTGCATCCCGGAAGTTGTTCCCTCTCGCCGTTACCAGGGTATCGTCGGCGTAACAAGTTACTTCGACGCCCTGGAGGTTGACTGCGCGCAGCACCCAGTCATAACCAATGTTCCACAGGAGCGGCCCAAGAACCGAACCCTGTGGGACACCGCACGACATGGGATGACGCTGCCAGTCATCGCGCCCCGGGAACTCGACATACCTCTCCGCCAGGTAGTCTTCCAAAATGAGCCGTAAATAAAGGGGAACACCGTGGTGCCTTAGTGCCTCCCTTATGCAAGTCCACGGCAGGGTGTTGAAGGCGTTAGATATATCAAGAGATACCGCTAACACCACTTGACCCTGTGACATTGCCTCCTCAGCGATGCCCTTCACGCGGAGGATCGTTGGACACGGCAGGGACCTCGTCTACACCTACTGCTACGCCTGTGGGTGGCGCCATCACTGGTGGAGTGTGCTCTCCTCGGGTCGGAAACAGAGCCTGGACGACGTCGTGGAGCAAGTGAGGAGGGAGACTCTGCGTCACCGGGGGTGCCCAGGGGCGGAGTTTACTCAACGCCAACCTGTACGGCCTTCCCCACGGATCCGCATTAAGAGTCTCAAGAAACTCCTTCCTCGCTTCAGACTTGGCTCTGTTGATCGCGACCTTGAGCGCCTTTTTCGCCTCTCTATAGGCGTCGTAAAGGCGGGCCTCTTCGTCCTCAATCCGGGTGTTTCTGCGACGGTACCGGGAATACTGGCGTCTCGCCCTCACGCACGCATAGCGTAAGCTCGCGAGGTCTGCGGACCACCAATATACCTGCCGTTTAGGAGGGATAGGCCCGGCCCGGGGCATGGCCGCGTCGCAAATTTGCGACAGCGCCTCCCGGAACCATTCGGCCTCATCCTCCATCTCAACAGGCCCATCCGGCACAGGCACCCATGCCTGGACGATAGCCGCACACTCCAACTTCTCGCGGTCGAGTCGCTTCAGAGCCCATCTCGGACTGTCTCTATGCCGGGTAGAACGGCTTGGACCGGTATGAATTGCCGGAAGCGTAGAAACGTCGAACCGGATATACCGGTGGTCCGACAACGTCTCCACACCCTCCAGCACTTCCCAGCCCTGGACACGTCGCGCTAACGAAGGAGTCGCGAACGTCAAGTCCACGATGGACCCTCCTCGCATGCGCACACAGGTGTCTACCGAACCCCGATTCAAGACAGTCATGCCAGAAGCGACTGCCCACTCCTCCAGCGCCTCTCCACGCACATCTGTCGCTGGCGATCCCCATACCAAGGACTTGGCATTGAAATCCCCAGCGACCAGCACTTGGAGCGAACGATTGCGGCCGATCACAGCCTCCAACTCGGAGAGAAAACTCTCAAATTGAGCGAGAGGCCGGTTAGGAGAGAAATACACCCCGATGACCAGGGTGTCTCCCAACTCAGCCGCAACCCATCCGTGCCCCTTTTCAATCCTCTGAAAAGGGGGGGCGCCGTTAGCCACTCGGGTGGCAATGGCCGCTGTGCCGTCCACATCCGACACCCAATCAGGCGGGATGTAGTACGGCTCAGCCACTACCGCTATGGCTATCAACCTCTCCGCCATACTTTGGACCCACAGGTCCTGAGCTCTGGCGCAGTGGTTGAGATTCCCCTGCAGGAATCTTATAGCCATACTTAACTAGATGCAGTTGGCATCTCCTCGTCACCGAGTGGCGTGGAGTGGGCCGGCTGCGACCGGGCCGTGGCCTCGGTGGCAGTCCGCCGACCGCGTTTTTTGGGTTTGGGGGCCTTGCAGGCTGGGCCCCCAACCCTGTGACCGGCATTTCTGCCAGCCACTGCGCACACCGTGCAGTGTGGCGCCGCCGTACAGGCACGCGCCAGATGGCCTAGCTGACCGCAACGGTAGCACTGACTGCTACGGTCAACTTCCGAGTCGCACATGCTCCTAACGTGTCCCTTCTCGAGACACCTGAAGCAGCGCAACTCTCTGGCCTCCAGCAGTTTGACCCGCGCCGATGTCCAACCGACCAGCAGACGAGCACCGTCCACCAGCTTCTTGGCCACCGCCACGGGGCAACGTGCCCAGCAGGCGCCTTGCCCCCTCCTGTCTCGGCGGATCTCGCCCGTCTTCACGGACTCCACCGAGCACGCCCCAGTTTTAGCGACAGCGGCTGCGACTTCCTCTGCGGTGACGGAGTCATCCAACTCAGAAATGCGCAATTCTGCACACTTCACAGGTCGGGAAACTCGAACGTCTTCCACCTTGAGGACCTCTCGTAGCTTCTTAGCTAGAGAGTCTGCCCTGCCGTCTGTCTCCGCAGCGCCCGGTAGCTCCAAAATGGCGCCTCCGGTGGCTGCTCGCCTAAAGCGCACGGACTCAATCTTGAGGCTTGCCAAGCTGATGTTGGCTTTAGCCTCAGAGATGACGCTAGCATACGTCACGCCCCGCTTCTCGGCTTCTGGCAGTAGTGTAATCACTACCGCCGCCGAGCGTGCAGGACGGAGATTCGGCACTTTAGCCTGCTTCGTCTGGGGTTTTGGAGGGGGCTGCACTGCTGCTACAGTGTTCCCGCCATTGCTCTTGCCTTTGCGGCCGGCCACGAGGTTCCACGGTAGCTCCATGGTCGCCGGTGCCGGCGGCAAAGGTCTGGGCTCTTTTGGGGGCGGGGCAGCCTTAGCCGCCTTGCCCTTCTTGGCCTTCCTTCCCTTCTTCCGCTTGGGAGGGTTCCCTTGCGATTCGGGGTTGGTCGGCACTGGAGCCTTGGGCTTCTGCGCAGCTGCAGCCGGTGTGCTGCGAGCAGGGGGCGGTGGAGTCGCCCTCGTGCTCGCGGACGCCTTGTCCGTCGGCGCGGCCGGCTCGGTGGCCGGCGGCGGCGCTTTGGAGCGCTTGTCGGCAGCCAGAGGAGGCCGAAGCCTCTCTGGAGGCAGCCGAGCCTCGATGGACGCGAGCCGAGCGTTGACGTAGGCAATGACATTACTGTCATCAGCCTTGCCAGTCGCCTGGTTCGTTTGCCCGGTGAGGCTCTCTCGGAGGCTGTCCATCTCCTTGCGGAGTTGGGTCAGCTCCTCCCCCTGCCGAGAGACCGCGGAGAGCAGGCGGTGGTTCACCACCCGCAGCTTCTCGGTCTCTTCGGAGACTGTGCGCGCGTACAGCGCTGGAGCTAAAAGCTCCCAGTCTCCGACTGCCGTCTTCAGCGCCTTCTGAAAGGTGCCTTTCAGATGTCCGGAGGTCGCAATGACTTTCCGGACTATGGCCGCTGATAGCTCCAAGCGCTCCTTTAGCGCAGAAGCGGTCAACTCGTCGGCCTCGCCCTGGGATGAGTCCGACAAGCGCGATGTCCTCGCTCGTGTCTGAGCTTGGAGCAAAGCGCGATCCATTTCTGCAACCTCTTGCTCGGACCGCAGCTTCGCCTCCATCTTCTCGTCATCGCGCCCTAGGCGTTTGAATTTCTCCCGGGCTTCTGCCATGCAGGCGTTAGC
>CAWUFN010000004.1:0-23546 GCA_963921415.1 Pyrausta despicata | reverse complement strand
GATAAAATATATATATTTACTTAATTTTCGGCGTTTTTCAGGAAATTGACTTTGTCTCATACAAAATTATATCGAAATTTTTCCAAGTGTTTTATCGTTGATCGATTTTCGAAATTTTTTGTTTCTACATTGTAGTGTCCGTTATTACAGGCCTACCTGCGTTGTTTGCAGCGCGCTCCGACGCGTAGTTCCTGAAATAAATAAAATTTAAGCATTAAAAACATAGTAAATTTCAGTTTTTCAGTCCTACTGAAAATTTTTGTTTGACAACCCTGTGTGCTTTGTTCGGAGATATTCTTCGCGCCCCGCCGAGACCAATCCGTAGACACCGCATTTGCACCCCTACGACCAACGGAAGGGCTGAAATTCGCGAAACTTAGGCTTTTCCATAGCGAACCGAGGTGTTGAGCCAAGTCACTGTTTTAGTACAAAGCATACATTTTCAATACTGAAAACTGAAATATTGACGTAATTAGCGCTTCTATATTTTTCTAATTAGTAGTTTCTAACCGTATATAGCAAAAGAAGCGATAAAATATATATATTTACTTAATTTTCGGCGTTTTTCAGGAAATTGACTTTGTCTCATACAAAATTATATCGAAATTTTTCCAAGTGTTTTATCGTTGATCGATTTTCGAAATTTTTTGTTTCTACATTGTAGTGTCCGTTATTACAGGCCTACCTGCGTTGTTTGCAGCGCGCTCCGACGCGTAGTTCCTGAAATAAATAAAATTTAAGCATTAAAAACATAGTAAATTTCAGTTTTTCAGTCCTACTGAAAATTTTTGTTTGACAACCCTGTGTGCTTTGTTCGGAGATATTCTTCGCCCCGCCGAGACCAATCCGTAGACACCGCATTTGCACCCCTACGACCAACGGAAGGGCTGAAATTCGCGAAACTTAGGCTTTTCCATAGCGAACCGAGGTGTTGAGCCAAGTCACTGTTTTAGTACAAAGCATACATTTTCAATACTGAAAACTGAAATATTGACGTAATTAGCGCTTCTATATTTTTCTAATTAGTAGTTTCTAACCGTATATAGCAAAAGAAGCGATAAAATATATATATTTACTTAATTTTCGGCGTTTTTCAGGAAATTGACTTTGTCTCATACAAAATTATATCGAAATTTTTCCAAGTGTTTTATCGTTGATCGATTTTCGAAATTTTTTGTTTCTACATTGTAGTGTCCGTTATTACAGGCCTACCTGCGTTGTTTGCAGCGCGCTCCGACGCGTAGTTCCTGAAATAAATAAAATTTAAGCATTAAAAACATAGTAAATTTCAGTTTTTCAGTCCTACTGAAAATTTTTGTTTGACAACCCTGTGTGCTTTGTTCGGAGATATTCTTCGCCCCGCCGAGACCAATCCGTAGACACCGCATTTGCACCCCTACGACCAACGGAAGGGCTGAAATTCGCGAAACTTAGGCTTTTCCATAGCGAACCGAGGTGTTGAGCCAAGTCACTGTTTTAGTACAAAGCATACATTTTCAATACTGAAAACTGAAATATTGACGTAATTAGCGCTTCTATATTTTTCTAATTAGTAGTTTCTAACCGTATATAGCAAAAGAAGCGATAAAATATATATATTTACTTAATTTTCGGCGTTTTTCAGGAAATTGACTTTGTCTCATACAAAATTATATCGAAATTTTTCCAAGTGTTTTATCGTTGATCGATTTTCGAAATTTTTTGTTTCTACATTGTAGTGTCCGTTATTACAGGCCTACCTGCGTTGTTTGCAGCGCGCTCCGACGCGTAGTTCCTGAAATAAATAAAATTTAAGCATTAAAAACATAGTAAATTTCAGTTTTTCAGTCCTACTGAAAATTTTTGTTTGACAACCCTGTGTGCTTTGTTCGGAGATATTCTTCGCCCCGCCGAGACCAATCCGTAGACACCGCATTTGCACCCCTACGACCAACGGAAGGGCTGAAATTCGCGAAACTTAGGCTTTTCCATAGCGAACCGAGGTGTTGAGCCAAGTCACTGTTTTAGTACAAAGCATACATTTTCAATACTGAAAACTGAAATATTGACGTAATTAGCGCTTCTATATTTTTCTAATTAGTAGTTTCTAACCGTATATAGCAAAAGAAGCGATAAAATATATATATTTACTTAATTTTCGGCGTTTTTCAGGAAATTGACTTTGTCTCATACAAAATTATATCGAAATTTTTCCAAGTGTTTTATCGTTGATCGATTTTCGAAATTTTTTGTTTCTACATTGTAGTGTCCGTTATTACAGGCCTACCTGCGTTGTTTGCAGCGCGCTCCGACGCGTAGTTCCTGAAATAAATAAAATTTAAGCATTAAAAACATAGTAAATTTCAGTTTTTCAGTCCTACTGAAAATTTTTGTTTGACAACCCTGTGTGCTTTGTTCGGAGATATTCTTCGCCCCGCCGAGACCAATCCGTAGACACCGCATTTGCACCCCTACGACCAACGGAAGGGCTGAAATTCGCGAAACTTAGGCTTTTCCATAGCGAACCGAGGTGTTGAGCCAAGTCACTGTTTTAGTACAAAGCATACATTTTCAATACTGAAAACTGAAATATTGACGTAATTAGCGCTTCTATATTTTTCTAATTAGTAGTTTCTAACCGTATATAGCAAAAGAAGCGATAAAATATATATATTTACTTAATTTTCGGCGTTTTTCAGGAAATTGACTTTGTCTCATACAAAATTATATCGAAATTTTTCCAAGTGTTTTATCGTTGATCGATTTTCGAAATTTTTTGTTTCTACATTGTAGTGTCCGTTATTACAGGCCTACCTGCGTTGTTTGCAGCGCGCTCCGACGCGTAGTTCCTGAAATAAATAAAATTTAAGCATTAAAAACATAGTAAATTTCAGTTTTTCAGTCCTACTGAAAATTTTTGTTTGACAACCCTGTGTGCTTTGTTCGGAGATATTCTTCGCCCCGCCGAGACCAATCCGTAGACACCGCATTTGCACCCCTACGACCAACGGAAGGGCTGAAATTCGCGAAACTTAGGCTTTTCCATAGCGAACCGAGGTGTTGAGCCAAGTCACTGTTTTAGTACAAAGCATACATTTTCAATACTGAAAACTGAAATATTGACGTAATTAGCGCTTCTATATTTTTCTAATTAGTAGTTTCTAACCGTATATAGCAAAAGAAGCGATAAAATATATATATTTACTTAATTTTCGGCGTTTTTCAGGAAATTGACTTTGTCTCATACAAAATTATATCGAAATTTTTCCAAGTGTTTTATCGTTGATCGATTTTCGAAATTTTTTGTTTCTACATTGTAGTGTCCGTTATTACAGGCCTACCTGCGTTGTTTGCAGCGCGCTCCGACGCGTAGTTCCTGAAATAAATAAAATTTAAGCATTAAAAACATAGTAAATTTCAGTTTTTCAGTCCTACTGAAAATTTTTGTTTGACAACCCTGTGTGCTTTGTTCGGAGATATTCTTCGCCCCGCCGAGACCAATCCGTAGACACCGCATTTGCACCCCTACGACCAACGGAAGGGCTGAAATTCGCGAAACTTAGGCTTTTCCATAGCGAACCGAGGTGTTGAGCCAAGTCACTGTTTTAGTACAAAGCATACATTTTCAATACTGAAAACTGAAATATTGACGTAATTAGCGCTTCTATATTTTTCTAATTAGTAGTTTCTAACCGTATATAGCAAAAGAAGCGATAAAATATATATATTTACTTAAT
Source organism: Pyrausta despicata (assembly GCA_963921415.1). NCBI lineage: Eukaryota > Metazoa > Arthropoda > Insecta > Lepidoptera > Crambidae > Pyrausta > Pyrausta despicata. The sequence continues at coordinate 19,830 of CAWUFN010000004.1, read as the reverse complement.
TTTCGGCGTTTTTCAGGAAATTGACTTTGTCTCATACAAAATTATATCGAAATTTTTCCAAGTGTTTTATCGTTGATCGATTTTCGAAATTTTTTGTTTCTACATTGTAGTGTCCGTTATTACAGGCCTACCTGCGTTGTTTGCAGCGCGCTCCGACGCGTAGTTCCTGAAATAAATAAAATTTAAGCATTAAAAACATAGTAAATTTCAGTTTTTCAGTCCTACTGAAAATTTTTGTTTGACAACCCTGTGTGCTTTGTTCGGAGATATTCTTCGCCCCGCCGAGACCAATCCGTAGACACCGCATTTGCACCCCTACGACCAACGGAAGGGCTGAAATTCGCGAAACTTAGGCTTTTCCATAGCGAACCGAGGTGTTGAGCCAAGTCACTGTTTTAGTACAAAGCATACATTTTCAATACTGAAAACTGAAATATTGACGTAATTAGCGCTTCTATATTTTTCTAATTAGTAGTTTCTAACCGTATATAGCAAAAGAAGCGATAAAATATATATATTTACTTAATTTTCGGCGTTTTTCAGGAAATTGACTTTGTCTCATACAAAATTATATCGAAATTTTTCCAAGTGTTTTATCGTTGATCGATTTTCGAAATTTTTTGTTTCTACATTGTAGTGTCCGTTATTACAGGCCTACCTGCGTTGTTTGCAGCGCGCTCCGACGCGTAGTTCCTGAAATAAATAAAATTTAAGCATTAAAAACATAGTAAATTTCAGTTTTTCAGTCCTACTGAAAATTTTTGTTTGACAACCCTGTGTGCTTTGTTCGGAGATATTCTTCGCCCCGCCGAGACCAATCCGTAGACACCGCATTTGCACCCCTACGACCAACGGAAGGGCTGAAATTCGCGAAACTTAGGCTTTTCCATAGCGAACCGAGGTGTTGAGCCAAGTCACTGTTTTAGTACAAAGCATACATTTTCAATACTGAAAACTGAAATATTGACGTAATTAGCGCTTCTATATTTTTCTAATTAGTAGTTTCTAACCGTATATAGCAAAAGAAGCGATAAAATATATATATTTACTTAATTTTCGGCGTTTTTCAGGAAATTGACTTTGTCTCATACAAAATTATATCGAAATTTTTCCAAGTGTTTTATCGTTGATCGATTTTCGAAATTTTTTGTTTCTACATTGTAGTGTCCGTTATTACAGGCCTACCTGCGTTGTTTGCAGCGCGCTCCGACGCGTAGTTCCTGAAATAAATAAAATTTAAGCATTAAAAACATAGTAAATTTCAGTTTTTCAGTCCTACTGAAAATTTTTGTTTGACAACCCTGTGTGCTTTGTTCGGAGATATTCTTCGCCCCGCCGAGACCAATCCGTAGACACCGCATTTGCACCCCTACGACCAACGGAAGGGCTGAAATTCGCGAAACTTAGGCTTTTCCATAGCGAACCGAGGTGTTGAGCCAAGTCACTGTTTTAGTACAAAGCATACATTTTCAATACTGAAAACTGAAATATTGACGTAATTAGCGCTTCTATATTTTTCTAATTAGTAGTTTCTAACCGTATATAGCAAAAGAAGCGATAAAATATATATATTTACTTAATTTTCGGCGTTTTTCAGGAAATTGACTTTGTCTCATACAAAATTATATCGAAATTTTTCCAAGTGTTTTATCGTTGATCGATTTTCGAAATTTTTTGTTTCTACATTGTAGTGTCCGTTATTACAGGCCTACCTGCGTTGTTTGCAGCGCGCTCCGACGCGTAGTTCCTGAAATAAATAAAATTTAAGCATTAAAAACATAGTAAATTTCAGTTTTTCAGTCCTACTGAAAATTTTTGTTTGACAACCCTGTGTGCTTTGTTCGGAGATATTCTTCGCCCCGCCGAGACCAATCCGTAGACACCGCATTTGCACCCCTACGACCAACGGAAGGGCTGAAATTCGCGAAACTTAGGCTTTTCCATAGCGAACCGAGGTGTTGAGCCAAGTCACTGTTTTAGTACAAAGCATACATTTTCAATACTGAAAACTGAAATATTGACGTAATTAGCGCTTCTATATTTTTCTAATTAGTAGTTTCTAACCGTATATAGCAAAAGAAGCGATAAAATATATATATTTACTTAATTTTCGGCGTTTTTCAGGAAATTGACTTTGTCTCATACAAAATTATATCGAAATTTTTCCAAGTGTTTTATCGTTGATCGATTTTCGAAATTTTTTGTTTCTACATTGTAGTGTCCGTTATTACAGGCCTACCTGCGTTGTTTGCAGCGCGCTCCGACGCGTAGTTCCTGAAATAAATAAAATTTAAGCATTAAAAACATAGTAAATTTCAGTTTTTCAGTCCTACTGAAAATTTTTGTTTGACAACCCTGTGTGCTTTGTTCGGAGATATTCTTCGCCCCGCCGAGACCAATCCGTAGACACCGCATTTGCACCCCTACGACCAACGGAAGGGCTGAAATTCGCGAAACTTAGGCTTTTCCATAGCGAACCGAGGTGTTGAGCCAAGTCACTGTTTTAGTACAAAGCATACATTTTCAATACTGAAAACTGAAATATTGACGTAATTAGCGCTTCTATATTTTTCTAATTAGTAGTTTCTAACCGTATATAGCAAAAGAAGCGATAAAATATATATATTTACTTAATTTTCGGCGTTTTTCAGGAAATTGACTTTGTCTCATACAAAATTATATCGAAATTTTTCCAAGTGTTTTATCGTTGATCGATTTTCGAAATTTTTTGTTTCTACATTGTAGTGTCCGTTATTACAGGCCTACCTGCGTTGTTTGCAGCGCGCTCCGACGCGTAGTTCCTGAAATAAATAAAATTTAAGCATTAAAAACATAGTAAATTTCAGTTTTTCAGTCCTACTGAAAATTTTTGTTTGACAACCCTGTGTGCTTTGTTCGGAGATATTCTTCGCCCCGCCGAGACCAATCCGTAGACACCGCATTTGCACCCCTACGACCAACGGAAGGGCTGAAATTCGCGAAACTTAGGCTTTTCCATAGCGAACCGAGGTGTTGAGCCAAGTCACTGTTTTAGTACAAAGCATACATTTTCAATACTGAAAACTGAAATATTGACGTAATTAGCGCTTCTATATTTTTCTAATTAGTAGTTTCTAACCGTATATAGCAAAAGAAGCGATAAAATATATATATTTACTTAATTTTCGGCGTTTTTCAGGAAATTGACTTTGTCTCATACAAAATTATATCGAAATTTTTCCAAGTGTTTTATCGTTGATCGATTTTCGAAATTTTTTGTTTCTACATTGTAGTGTCCGTTATTACAGGCCTACCTGCGTTGTTTGCAGCGCGCTCCGACGCGTAGTTCCTGAAATAAATAAAATTTAAGCATTAAAAACATAGTAAATTTCAGTTTTTCAGTCCTACTGAAAATTTTTGTTTGACAACCCTGTGTGCTTTGTTCGGAGATATTCTTCGCCCCGCCGAGACCAATCCGTAGACACCGCATTTGCACCCCTACGACCAACGGAAGGGCTGAAATTCGCGAAACTTAGGCTTTTCCATAGCGAACCGAGGTGTTGAGCCAAGTCACTGTTTTAGTACAAAGCATACATTTTCAATACTGAAAACTGAAATATTGACGTAATTAGCGCTTCTATATTTTTCTAATTAGTAGTTTCTAACCGTATATAGCAAAAGAAGCGATAAAATATATATATTTACTTAATTTTCGGCGTTTTTCAGGAAATTGACTTTGTCTCATACAAAATTATATCGAAATTTTTCCAAGTGTTTTATCGTTGATCGATTTTCGAAATTTTTTGTTTCTACATTGTAGTGTCCGTTATTACAGGCCTACCTGCGTTGTTTGCAGCGCGCTCCGACGCGTAGTTCCTGAAATAAATAAAATTTAAGCATTAAAAACATAGTAAATTTCAGTTTTTCAGTCCTACTGAAAATTTTTGTTTGACAACCCTGTGTGCTTTGTTCGGAGATATTCTTCGCCCCGCCGAGACCAATCCGTAGACACCGCATTTGCACCCCTACGACCAACGGAAGGGCTGAAATTCGCGAAACTTAGGCTTTTCCATAGCGAACCGAGGTGTTGAGCCAAGTCACTGTTTTAGTACAAAGCATACATTTTCAATACTGAAAACTGAAATATTGACGTAATTAGCGCTTCTATATTTTTCTAATTAGTAGTTTCTAACCGTATATAGCAAAAGAAGCGATAAAATATATATATTTACTTAATTTTCGGCGTTTTTCAGGAAATTGACTTTGTCTCATACAAAATTATATCGAAATTTTTCCAAGTGTTTTATCGTTGATCGATTTTCGAAATTTTTTGTTTCTACATTGTAGTGTCCGTTATTACAGGCCTACCTGCGTTGTTTGCAGCGCGCTCCGACGCGTAGTTCCTGAAATAAATAAAATTTAAGCATTAAAAACATAGTAAATTTCAGTTTTTCAGTCCTACTGAAAATTTTTGTTTGACAACCCTGTGTGCTTTGTTCGGAGATATTCTTCGCCCCGCCGAGACCAATCCGTAGACACCGCATTTGCACCCCTACGACCAACGGAAGGGCTGAAATTCGCGAAACTTAGGCTTTTCCATAGCGAACCGAGGTGTTGAGCCAAGTCACTGTTTTAGTACAAAGCATACATTTTCAATACTGAAAACTGAAATATTGACGTAATTAGCGCTTCTATATTTTTCTAATTAGTAGTTTCTAACCGTATATAGCAAAAGAAGCGATAAAATATATATATTTACTTAATTTTCGGCGTTTTTCAGGAAATTGACTTTGTCTCATACAAAATTATATCGAAATTTTTCCAAGTGTTTTATCGTTGATCGATTTTCGAAATTTTTTGTTTCTACATTGTAGTGTCCGTTATTACAGGCCTACCTGCGTTGTTTGCAGCGCGCTCCGACGCGTAGTTCCTGAAATAAATAAAATTTAAGCATTAAAAACATAGTAAATTTCAGTTTTTCAGTCCTACTGAAAATTTTTGTTTGACAACCCTGTGTGCTTTGTTCGGAGATATTCTTCGCCCCGCCGAGACCAATCCGTAGACACCGCATTTGCACCCCTACGACCAACGGAAGGGCTGAAATTCGCGAAACTTAGGCTTTTCCATAGCGAACCGAGGTGTTGAGCCAAGTCACTGTTTTAGTACAAAGCATACATTTTCAATACTGAAAACTGAAATATTGACGTAATTAGCGCTTCTATATTTTTCTAATTAGTAGTTTCTAACCGTATATAGCAAAAGAAGCGATAAAATATATATATTTACTTAATTTTCGGCGTTTTTCAGGAAATTGACTTTGTCTCATACAAAATTATATCGAAATTTTTCCAAGTGTTTTATCGTTGATCGATTTTCGAAATTTTTTGTTTCTACATTGTAGTGTCCGTTATTACAGGCCTACCTGCGTTGTTTGCAGCGCGCTCCGACGCGTAGTTCCTGAAATAAATAAAATTTAAGCATTAAAAACATAGTAAATTTCAGTTTTTCAGTCCTACTGAAAATTTTTGTTTGACAACCCTGTGTGCTTTGTTCGGAGATATTCTTCGCCCCGCCAAGACCAATCCGTAGACACCGCATTTGCACCCCTACGACCAACGGAAGGGCTGAAATTCGCGAAACTTAGGCTTTTCCATAGCGAACCGAGGTGTTGAGCCAAGTCACTGTTTTAGTACAAAGCATACATTTTCAATACTGAAAACTGAAATATTGACGTAATTAGCGCTTCTATATTTTTCTAATTAGTAGTTTCTAACCGTATATAGCAAAAGAAGCGATAAAATATATATATTTACTTAATTTTCGGCGTTTTTCAGGAAATTGACTTTGTCTCATACAAAATTATATCGAAATTTTTCCAAGTGTTTTATCGTTGATCGATTTTCGAAATTTTTTGTTTCTACATTGTAGTGTCCGTTATTACAGGCCTACCTGCGTTGTTTGCAGCGCGCTCCGACGCGTAGTTCCTGAAATAAATAAAATTTAAGCATTAAAAACATAGTAAATTTCAGTTTTTCAGTCCTACTGAAAATTTTTGTTTGACAACCCTGTGTGCTTTGTTCGGAGATATTCTTCGCCCCGCCGAGACCAATCCGTAGACACCGCATTTGCACCCCTACGACCAACGGAAGGGCTGAAATTCGCGAAACTTAGGCTTTTCCATAGCGAACCGAGGTGTTGAGCCAAGTCACTGTTTTAGTACAAAGCATACATTTTCAATACTGAAAACTGAAATATTGACGTAATTAGCGCTTCTATATTTTTCTAATTAGTAGTTTCTAACCGTATATAGCAAAAGAAGCGATAAAATATATATATTTACTTAATTTTCGGCGTTTTTCAGGAAATTGACTTTGTCTCATACAAAATTATATCGAAATTTTTCCAAGTGTTTTATCGTTGATCGATTTTCGAAATTTTTTGTTTCTACATTGTAGTGTCCGTTATTACAGGCCTACCTGCGTTGTTTGCAGCGCGCTCCGACGCGTAGTTCCTGAAATAAATAAAATTTAAGCATTAAAAACATAGTAAATTTCAGTTTTTCAGTCCTACTGAAAATTTTTGTTTGACAACCCTGTGTGCTTTGTTCGGAGATATTCTTCGCCCCGCCGAGACCAATCCGTAGACACCGCATTTGCACCCCTACGACCAACGGAAGGGCTGAAATTCGCGAAACTTAGGCTTTTCCATAGCGAACCGAGGTGTTGAGCCAAGTCACTGTTTTAGTACAAAGCATACATTTTCAATACTGAAAACTGAAATATTGACGTAATTAGCGCTTCTATATTTTTCTAATTAGTAGTTTCTAACCGTATATAGCAAAAGAAGCGATAAAATATATATATTTACTTAATTTTCGGCGTTTTTCAGGAAATTGACTTTGTCTCATACAAAATTATATCGAAATTTTTCCAAGTGTTTTATCGTTGATCGATTTTCGAAATTTTTTGTTTCTACATTGTAGTGTCCGTTATTACAGGCCTACCTGCGTTGTTTGCAGCGCGCTCCGACGCGTAGTTCCTGAAATAAATAAAATTTAAGCATTAAAAACATAGTAAATTTCAGTTTTTCAGTCCTACTGAAAATTTTTGTTTGACAACCCTGTGTGCTTTGTTCGGAGATATTCTTCGCCCCGCCGAGACCAATCCGTAGACACCGCATTTGCACCCCTACGACCAACGGAAGGGCTGAAATTCGCGAAACTTAGGCTTTTCCATAGCGAACCGAGGTGTTGAGCCAAGTCACTGTTTTAGTACAAAGCATACATTTTCAATACTGAAAACTGAAATATTGACGTAATTAGCGCTTCTATATTTTTCTAATTAGTAGTTTCTAACCGTATATAGCAAAAGAAGCGATAAAATATATATATTTACTTAATTTTCGGCGTTTTTCAGGAAATTGACTTTGTCTCATACAAAATTATATCGAAATTTTTCCAAGTGTTTTATCGTTGATCGATTTTCGAAATTTTTTGTTTCTACATTGTAGTGTCCGTTATTACAGGCCTACCTGCGTTGTTTGCAGCGCGCTCCGACGCGTAGTTCCTGAAATAAATAAAATTTAAGCATTAAAAACATAGTAAATTTCAGTTTTTCAGTCCTACTGAAAATTTTTGTTTGACAACCCTGTGTGCTTTGTTCGGAGATATTCTTCGCCCCGCCGAGACCAATCCGTAGACACCGCATTTGCACCCCTACGACCAACGGAAGGGCTGAAATTCGCGAAACTTAGGCTTTTCCATAGCGAACCGAGGTGTTGAGCCAAGTCACTGTTTTAGTACAAAGCATACATTTTCAATACTGAAAACTGAAATATTGACGTAATTAGCGCTTCTATATTTTTCTAATTAGTAGTTTCTAACCGTATATAGCAAAAGAAGCGATAAAATATATATATTTACTTAATTTTCGGCGTTTTTCAGGAAATTGACTTTGTCTCATACAAAATTATATCGAAATTTTTCCAAGTGTTTTATCGTTGATCGATTTTCGAAATTTTTTGTTTCTACATTGTAGTGTCCGTTATTACAGGCCTACCTGCGTTGTTTGCAGCGCGCTCCGACGCGTAGTTCCTGAAATAAATAAAATTTAAGCATTAAAAACATAGTAAATTTCAGTTTTTCAGTCCTACTGAAAATTTTTGTTTGACAACCCTGTGTGCTTTGTTCGGAGATATTCTTCGCCCCGCCGAGACCAATCCGTAGACACCGCATTTGCACCCCTACGACCAACGGAAGGGCTGAAATTCGCGAAACTTAGGCTTTTCCATAGCGAACCGAGGTGTTGAGCCAAGTCACTGTTTTAGTACAAAGCATACATTTTCAATACTGAAAACTGAAATATTGACGTAATTAGCGCTTCTATATTTTTCTAATTAGTAGTTTCTAACCGTATATAGCAAAAGAAGCGATAAAATATATATATTTACTTAATTTTCGGCGTTTTTCAGGAAATTGACTTTGTCTCATACAAAATTATATCGAAATTTTTCCAAGTGTTTTATCGTTGATCGATTTTCGAAATTTTTTGTTTCTACATTGTAGTGTCCGTTATTACAGGCCTACCTGCGTTGTTTGCAGCGCGCTCCGACGCGTAGTTCCTGAAATAAATAAAATTTAAGCATTAAAAACATAGTAAATTTCAGTTTTTCAGTCCTACTGAAAATTTTTGTTTGACAACCCTGTGTGCTTTGTTCGGAGATATTCTTCGCCCCGCCGAGACCAATCCGTAGACACCGCATTTGCACCCCTACGACCAACGGAAGGGCTGAAATTCGCGAAACTTAGGCTTTTCCATAGCGAACCGAGGTGTTGAGCCAAGTCACTGTTTTAGTACAAAGCATACATTTTCAATACTGAAAACTGAAATATTGACGTAATTAGCGCTTCTATATTTTTCTAATTAGTAGTTTCTAACCGTATATAGCAAAAGAAGCGATAAAATATATATATTTACTTAATTTTCGGCGTTTTTCAGGAAATTGACTTTGTCTCATACAAAATTATATCGAAATTTTTCCAAGTGTTTTATCGTTGATCGATTTTCGAAATTTTTTGTTTCTACATTGTAGTGTCCGTTATTACAGGCCTACCTGCGTTGTTTGCAGCGCGCTCCGACGCGTAGTTCCTGAAATAAATAAAATTTAAGCATTAAAAACATAGTAAATTTCAGTTTTTCAGTCCTACTGAAAATTTTTGTTTGACAACCCTGTGTGCTTTGTTCGGAGATATTCTTCGCCCCGCCGAGACCAATCCGTAGACACCGCATTTGCACCCCTACGACCAACGGAAGGGCTGAAATTCGCGAAACTTAGGCTTTTCCATAGCGAACCGAGGTGTTGAGCCAAGTCACTGTTTTAGTACAAAGCATACATTTTCAATACTGAAAACTGAAATATTGACGTAATTAGCGCTTCTATATTTTTCTAATTAGTAGTTTCTAACCGTATATAGCAAAAGAAGCGATAAAATATATATATTTACTTAATTTTCGGCGTTTTTCAGGAAATTGACTTTGTCTCATACAAAATTATATCGAAATTTTTCCAAGTGTTTTATCGTTGATCGATTTTCGAAATTTTTTGTTTCTACATTGTAGTGTCCGTTATTACAGGCCTACCTGCGTTGTTTGCAGCGCGCTCCGACGCGTAGTTCCTGAAATAAATAAAATTTAAGCATTAAAAACATAGTAAATTTCAGTTTTTCAGTCCTACTGAAAATTTTTGTTTGACAACCCTGTGTGCTTTGTTCGGAGATATTCTTCGCCCCGCCGAGACCAATCCGTAGACACCGCATTTGCACCCCTACGACCAACGGAAGGGCTGAAATTCGCGAAACTTAGGCTTTTCCATAGCGAACCGAGGTGTTGAGCCAAGTCACTGTTTTAGTACAAAGCATACATTTTCAATACTGAAAACTGAAATATTGACGTAATTAGCGCTTCTATATTTTTCTAATTAGTAGTTTCTAACCGTATATAGCAAAAGAAGCGATAAAATATATATATTTACTTAATTTTCGGCGTTTTTCAGGAAATTGACTTTGTCTCATACAAAATTATATCGAAATTTTTCCAAGTGTTTTATCGTTGATCGATTTTCGAAATTTTTTGTTTCTACATTGTAGTGTCCGTTATTACAGGCCTACCTGCGTTGTTTGCAGCGCGCTCCGACGCGTAGTTCCTGAAATAAATAAAATTTAAGCATTAAAAACATAGTAAATTTCAGTTTTTCAGTCCTACTGAAAATTTTTGTTTGACAACCCTGTGTGCTTTGTTCGGAGATATTCTTCGCCCCGCCGAGACCAATCCGTAGACACCGCATTTGCACCCCTACGACCAACGGAAGGGCTGAAATTCGCGAAACTTAGGCTTTTCCATAGCGAACCGAGGTGTTGAGCCAAGTCACTGTTTTAGTACAAAGCATACATTTTCAATACTGAAAACTGAAATATTGACGTAATTAGCGCTTCTATATTTTTCTAATTAGTAGTTTCTAACCGTATATAGCAAAAGAAGCGATAAAATATATATATTTACTTAATTTTCGGCGTTTTTCAGGAAATTGACTTTGTCTCATACAAAATTATATCGAAATTTTTCCAAGTGTTTTATCGTTGATCGATTTTCGAAATTTTTTGTTTCTACATTGTAGTGTCCGTTATTACAGGCCTACCTGCGTTGTTTGCAGCGCGCTCCGACGCGTAGTTCCTGAAATAAATAAAATTTAAGCATTAAAAACATAGTAAATTTCAGTTTTTCAGTCCTACTGAAAATTTTTGTTTGACAACCCTGTGTGCTTTGTTCGGAGATATTCTTCGCCCCGCCGAGACCAATCCGTAGACACCGCATTTGCACCCCTACGACCAACGGAAGGGCTGAAATTCGCGAAACTTAGGCTTTTCCATAGCGAACCGAGGTGTTGAGCCAAGTCACTGTTTTAGTACAAAGCATACATTTTCAATACTGAAAACTGAAATATTGACGTAATTAGCGCTTCTATATTTTTCTAATTAGTAGTTTCTAACCGTATATAGCAAAAGAAGCGATAAAATATATATATTTACTTAATTTTCGGCGTTTTTCAGGAAATTGACTTTGTCTCATACAAAATTATATCGAAATTTTTCCAAGTGTTTTATCGTTGATCGATTTTCGAAATTTTTTGTTTCTACATTGTAGTGTCCGTTATTACAGGCCTACCTGCGTTGTTTGCAGCGCGCTCCGACGCGTAGTTCCTGAAATAAATAAAATTTAAGCATTAAAAACATAGTAAATTTCAGTTTTTCAGTCCTACTGAAAATTTTTGTTTGACAACCCTGTGTGCTTTGTTCGGAGATATTCTTCGCCCCGCCGAGACCAATCCGTAGACACCGCATTTGCACCCCTACGACCAACGGAAGGGCTGAAATTCGCGAAACTTAGGCTTTTCCATAGCGAACCGAGGTGTTGAGCCAAGTCACTGTTTTAGTACAAAGCATACATTTTCAATACTGAAAACTGAAATATTGACGTAATTAGCGCTTCTATATTTTTCTAATTAGTAGTTTCTAACCGTATATAGCAAAAGAAGCGATAAAATATATATATTTACTTAATTTTCGGCGTTTTTCAGGAAATTGACTTTGTCTCATACAAAATTATATCGAAATTTTTCCAAGTGTTTTATCGTTGATCGATTTTCGAAATTTTTTGTTTCTACATTGTAGTGTCCGTTATTACAGGCCTACCTGCGTTGTTTGCAGCGCGCTCCGACGCGTAGTTCCTGAAATAAATAAAATTTAAGCATTAAAAACATAGTAAATTTCAGTTTTTCAGTCCTACTGAAAATTTTTGTTTGACAACCCTGTGTGCTTTGTTCGGAGATATTCTTCGCCCCGCCGAGACCAATCCGTAGACACCGCATTTGCACCCCTACGACCAACGGAAGGGCTGAAATTCGCGAAACTTAGGCTTTTCCATAGCGAACCGAGGTGTTGAGCCAAGTCACTGTTTTAGTACAAAGCATACATTTTCAATACTGAAAACTGAAATATTGACGTAATTAGCGCTTCTATATTTTTCTAATTAGTAGTTTCTAACCGTATATAGCAAAAGAAGCGATAAAATATATATATTTACTTAATTTTCGGCGTTTTTCAGGAAATTGACTTTGTCTCATACAAAATTATATCGAAATTTTTCCAAGTGTTTTATCGTTGATCGATTTTCGAAATTTTTTGTTTCTACATTGTAGTGTCCGTTATTACAGGCCTACCTGCGTTGTTTGCAGCGCGCTCCGACGCGTAGTTCCTGAAATAAATAAAATTTAAGCATTAAAAACATAGTAAATTTCAGTTTTTCAGTCCTACTGAAAATTTTTGTTTGACAACCCTGTGTGCTTTGTTCGGAGATATTCTTCGCCCCGCCGAGACCAATCCGTAGACACCGCATTTGCACCCCTACGACCAACGGAAGGGCTGAAATTCGCGAAACTTAGGCTTTTCCATAGCGAACCGAGGTGTTGAGCCAAGTCACTGTTTTAGTACAAAGCATACATTTTCAATACTGAAAACTGAAATATTGACGTAATTAGCGCTTCTATATTTTTCTAATTAGTAGTTTCTAACCGTATATAGCAAAAGAAGCGATAAAATATATATATTTACTTAATTTTCGGCGTTTTTCAGGAAATTGACTTTGTCTCATACAAAATTATATCGAAATTTTTCCAAGTGTTTTATCGTTGATCGATTTTCGAAATTTTTTGTTTCTACATTGTAGTGTCCGTTATTACAGGCCTACCTGCGTTGTTTGCAGCGCGCTCCGACGCGTAGTTCCTGAAATAAATAAAATTTAAGCATTAAAAACATAGTAAATTTCAGTTTTTCAGTCCTACTGAAAATTTTTGTTTGACAACCCTGTGTGCTTTGTTCGGAGATATTCTTCGCCCCGCCGAGACCAATCCGTAGACACCGCATTTGCACCCCTACGACCAACGGAAGGGCTGAAATTCGCGAAACTTAGGCTTTTCCATAGCGAACCGAGGTGTTGAGCCAAGTCACTGTTTTAGTACAAAGCATACATTTTCAATACTGAAAACTGAAATATTGACGTAATTAGCGCTTCTATATTTTTCTAATTAGTAGTTTCTAACCGTATATAGCAAAAGAAGCGATAAAATATATATATTTACTTAATTTTCGGCGTTTTTCAGGAAATTGACTTTGTCTCATACAAAATTATATCGAAATTTTTCCAAGTGTTTTATCGTTGATCGATTTTCGAAATTTTTTGTTTCTACATTGTAGTGTCCGTTATTACAGGCCTACCTGCGTTGTTTGCAGCGCGCTCCGACGCGTAGTTCCTGAAATAAATAAAATTTAAGCATTAAAAACATAGTAAATTTCAGTTTTTCAGTCCTACTGAAAATTTTTGTTTGACAACCCTGTGTGCTTTGTTCGGAGATATTCTTCGCCCCGCCGAGACCAATCCGTAGACACCGCATTTGCACCCCTACGACCAACGGAAGGGCTGAAATTCGCGAAACTTAGGCTTTTCCATAGCGAACCGAGGTGTTGAGCCAAGTCACTGTTTTAGTACAAAGCATACATTTTCAATACTGAAAACTGAAATATTGACGTAATTAGCGCTTCTATATTTTTCTAATTAGTAGTTTCTAACCGTATATAGCAAAAGAAGCGATAAAATATATATATTTACTTAATTTTCGGCGTTTTTCAGGAAATTGACTTTGTCTCATACAAAATTATATCGAAATTTTTCCAAGTGTTTTATCGTTGATCGATTTTCGAAATTTTTTGTTTCTACATTGTAGTGTCCGTTATTACAGGCCTACCTGCGTTGTTTGCAGCGCGCTCCGACGCGTAGTTCCTGAAATAAATAAAATTTAAGCATTAAAAACATAGTAAATTTCAGTTTTTCAGTCCTACTGAAAATTTTTGTTTGACAACCCTGTGTGCTTTGTTCGGAGATATTCTTCGCCCCGCCGAGACCAATCCGTAGACACCGCATTTGCACCCCTACGACCAACGGAAGGGCTGAAATTCGCGAAACTTAGGCTTTTCCATAGCGAACCGAGGTGTTGAGCCAAGTCACTGTTTTAGTACAAAGCATACATTTTCAATACTGAAAACTGAAATATTGACGTAATTAGCGCTTCTATATTTTTCTAATTAGTAGTTTCTAACCGTATATAGCAAAAGAAGCGATAAAATATATATATTTACTTAATTTTCGGCGTTTTTCAGGAAATTGACTTTGTCTCATACAAAATTATATCGAAATTTTTCCAAGTGTTTTATCGTTGATCGATTTTCGAAATTTTTTGTTTCTACATTGTAGTGTCCGTTATTACAGGCCTACCTGCGTTGTTTGCAGCGCGCTCCGACGCGTAGTTCCTGAAATAAATAAAATTTAAGCATTAAAAACATAGTAAATTTCAGTTTTTCAGTCCTACTGAAAATTTTTGTTTGACAACCCTGTGTGCTTTGTTCGGAGATATTCTTCGCCCCGCCGAGACCAATCCGTAGACACCGCATTTGCACCCCTACGACCAACGGAAGGGCTGAAATTCGCGAAACTTAGGCTTTTCCATAGCGAACCGAGGTGTTGAGCCAAGTCACTGTTTTAGTACAAAGCATACATTTTCAATACTGAAAACTGAAATATTGACGTAATTAGCGCTTCTATATTTTTCTAATTAGTAGTTTCTAACCGTATATAGCAAAAGAAGCGATAAAATATATATATTTACTTAATTTTCGGCGTTTTTCAGGAAATTGACTTTGTCTCATACAAAATTATATCGAAATTTTTCCAAGTGTTTTATCGTTGATCGATTTTCGAAATTTTTTGTTTCTACATTGTAGTGTCCGTTATTACAGGCCTACCTGCGTTGTTTGCAGCGCGCTCCGACGCGTAGTTCCTGAAATAAATAAAATTTAAGCATTAAAAACATAGTAAATTTCAGTTTTTCAGTCCTACTGAAAATTTTTGTTTGACAACCCTGTGTGCTTTGTTCGGAGATATTCTTCGCCCCGCCGAGACCAATCCGTAGACACCGCATTTGCACCCCTACGACCAACGGAAGGGCTGAAATTCGCGAAACTTAGGCTTTTCCATAGCGAACCGAGGTGTTGAGCCAAGTCACTGTTTTAGTACAAAGCATACATTTTCAATACTGAAAACTGAAATATTGACGTAATTAGCGCTTCTATATTTTTCTAATTAGTAGTTTCTAACCGTATATAGCAAAAGAAGCGATAAAATATATATATTTACTTAATTTTCGGCGTTTTTCAGGAAATTGACTTTGTCTCATACAAAATTATATCGAAATTTTTCCAAGTGTTTTATCGTTGATCGATTTTCGAAATTTTTTGTTTCTACATTGTAGTGTCCGTTATTACAGGCCTACCTGCGTTGTTTGCAGCGCGCTCCGACGCGTAGTTCCTGAAATAAATAAAATTTAAGCATTAAAAACATAGTAAATTTCAGTTTTTCAGTCCTACTGAAAATTTTTGTTTGACAACCCTGTGTGCTTTGTTCGGAGATATTCTTCGCCCCGCCGAGACCAATCCGTAGACACCGCATTTGCACCCCTACGACCAACGGAAGGGCTGAAATTCGCGAAACTTAGGCTTTTCCATAGCGAACCGAGGTGTTGAGCCAAGTCACTGTTTTAGTACAAAGCATACATTTTCAATACTGAAAACTGAAATATTGACGTAATTAGCGCTTCTATATTTTTCTAATTAGTAGTTTCTAACCGTATATAGCAAAAGAAGCGATAAAATATATATATTTACTTAATTTTCGGCGTTTTTCAGGAAATTGACTTTGTCTCATACAAAATTATATCGAAATTTTTCCAAGTGTTTTATCGTTGATCGATTTTCGAAATTTTTTGTTTCTACATTGTAGTGTCCGTTATTACAGGCCTACCTGCGTTGTTTGCAGCGCGCTCCGACGCGTAGTTCCTGAAATAAATAAAATTTAAGCATTAAAAACATAGTAAATTTCAGTTTTTCAGTCCTACTGAAAATTTTTGTTTGACAACCCTGTGTGCTTTGTTCGGAGATATTCTTCGCCCCGCCGAGACCAATCCGTAGACACCGCATTTGCACCCCTACGACCAACGGAAGGGCTGAAATTCGCGAAACTTAGGCTTTTCCATAGCGAACCGAGGTGTTGAGCCAAGTCACTGTTTTAGTACAAAGCATACATTTTCAATACTGAAAACTGAAATATTGACGTAATTAGCGCTTCTATATTTTTCTAATTAGTAGTTTCTAACCGTATATAGCAAAAGAAGCGATAAAATATATATATTTACTTAATTTTCGGCGTTTTTCAGGAAATTGACTTTGTCTCATACAAAATTATATCGAAATTTTTCCAAGTGTTTTATCGTTGATCGATTTTCGAAATTTTTTGTTTCTACATTGTAGTGTCCGTTATTACAGGCCTACCTGCGTTGTTTGCAGCGCGCTCCGACGCGTAGTTCCTGAAATAAATAAAATTTAAGCATTAAAAACATAGTAAATTTCAGTTTTTCAGTCCTACTGAAAATTTTTGTTTGACAACCCTGTGTGCTTTGTTCGGAGATATTCTTCGCCCCGCCGAGACCAATCCGTAGACACCGCATTTGCACCCCTACGACCAACGGAAGGGCTGAAATTCGCGAAACTTAGGCTTTTCCATAGCGAACCGAGGTGTTGAGCCAAGTCACTGTTTTAGTACAAAGCATACATTTTCAATACTGAAAACTGAAATATTGACGTAATTAGCGCTTCTATATTTTTCTAATTAGTAGTTTCTAACCGTATATAGCAAAAGAAGCGATAAAATATATATATTTACTTAATTTTCGGCGTTTTTCAGGAAATTGACTTTGTCTCATACAAAATTATATCGAAATTTTTCCAAGTGTTTTATCGTTGATCGATTTTCGAAATTTTTTGTTTCTACATTGTAGTGTCCGTTATTACAGGCCTACCTGCGTTGTTTGCAGCGCGCTCCGACGCGTAGTTCCTGAAATAAATAAAATTTAAGCATTAAAAACATAGTAAATTTCAGTTTTTCAGTCCTACTGAAAATTTTTGTTTGACAACCCTGTGTGCTTTGTTCGGAGATATTCTTCGCCCCGCCGAGACCAATCCGTAGACACCGCATTTGCACCCCTACGACCAACGGAAGGGCTGAAATTCGCGAAACTTAGGCTTTTCCATAGCGAACCGAGGTGTTGAGCCAAGTCACTGTTTTAGTACAAAGCATACATTTTCAATACTGAAAACTGAAATATTGACGTAATTAGCGCTTCTATATTTTTCTAATTAGTAGTTTCTAACCGTATATAGCAAAAGAAGCGATAAAATATATATATTTACTTAATTTTCGGCGTTTTTCAGGAAATTGACTTTGTCTCATACAAAATTATATCGAAATTTTTCCAAGTGTTTTATCGTTGATCGATTTTCGAAATTTTTTGTTTCTACATTGTAGTGTCCGTTATTACAGGCCTACCTGCGTTGTTTGCAGCGCGCTCCGACGCGTAGTTCCTGAAATAAATAAAATTTAAGCATTAAAAACATAGTAAATTTCAGTTTTTCAGTCCTACTGAAAATTTTTGTTTGACAACCCTGTGTGCTTTGTTCGGAGATATTCTTCGCCCCGCCGAGACCAATCCGTAGACACCGCATTTGCACCCCTACGACCAACGGAAGGGCTGAAATTCGCGAAACTTAGGCTTTTCCATAGCGAACCGAGGTGTTGAGCCAAGTCACTGTTTTAGTACAAAGCATACATTTTCAATACTGAAAACTGAAATATTGACGTAATTAGCGCTTCTATATTTTTCTAATTAGTAGTTTCTAACCGTATATAGCAAAAGAAGCGATAAAATATATATATTTACTTAATTTTCGGCGTTTTTCAGGAAATTGACTTTGTCTCATACAAAATTATATCGAAATTTTTCCAAGTGTTTTATCGTTGATCGATTTTCGAAATTTTTTGTTTCTACATTGTAGTGTCCGTTATTACAGGCCTACCTGCGTTGTTTGCAGCGCGCTCCGACGCGTAGTTCCTGAAATAAATAAAATTTAAGCATTAAAAACATAGTAAATTTCAGTTTTTCAGTCCTACTGAAAATTTTTGTTTGACAACCCTGTGTGCTTTGTTCGGAGATATTCTTCGCCCCGCCGAGACCAATCCGTAGACACCGCATTTGCACCCCTACGACCAACGGAAGGGCTGAAATTCGCGAAACTTAGGCTTTTCCATAGCGAACCGAGGTGTTGAGCCAAGTCACTGTTTTAGTACAAAGCATACATTTTCAATACTGAAAACTGAAATATTGACGTAATTAGCGCTTCTATATTTTTCTAATTAGTAGTTTCTAACCGTATATAGCAAAAGAAGCGATAAAATATATATATTTACTTAATTTTCGGCGTTTTTCAGGAAATTGACTTTGTCTCATACAAAATTATATCGAAATTTTTCCAAGTGTTTTATCGTTGATCGATTTTCGAAATTTTTTGTTTCTACATTGTAGTGTCCGTTATTACAGGCCTACCTGCGTTGTTTGCAGCGCGCTCCGACGCGTAGTTCCTGAAATAAATAAAATTTAAGCATTAAAACATAGTAAATTTCAGTTTTTCAGTCCTACTGAAAATTTTTGTTTGACAACCCTGTGTGCTTTGTTCGGAGATATTCTTCGCCCCGCCGAGACCAATCCGTAGACACCGCATTTGCACCCCTACGACCAACGGAAGGGCTGAAATTCGCGAAACTTAGGCTTTTCCATAGCGAACCGAGGTGTTGAGCCAAGTCACTGTTTTAGTACAAAGCATACATTTTCAATACTGAAAACTGAAATATTGACGTAATTAGCGCTTCTATATTTTTCTAATTAGTAGTTTCTAACCGTATATAGCAAAAGAAGCGATAAAATATATATATTTACTTAATTTTCGGCGTTTTTCAGGAAATTGACTTTGTCTCATACAAAATTATATCGAAATTTTTCCAAGTGTTTTATCGTTGATCGATTTTCGAAATTTTTTGTTTCTACATTGTAGTGTCCGTTATTACAGGCCTACCTGCGTTGTTTGCAGCGCGCTCCGACGCGTAGTTCCTGAAATAAATAAAATTTAAGCATTAAAAACATAGTAAATTTCAGTTTTTCAGTCCTACTGAAAATTTTTGTTTGACAACCCTGTGTGCTTTGTTCGGAGATATTCTTCGCCCCGCCGAGACCAATCCGTAGACACCGCATTTGCACCCCTACGACCAACGGAAGGGCTGAAATTCGCGAAACTTAGGCTTTTCCATAGCGAACCGAGGTGTTGAGCCAAGTCACTGTTTTAGTACAAAGCATACATTTTCAATACTGAAAACTGAAATATTGACGTAATTAGCGCTTCTATATTTTTCTAATTAGTAGTTTCTAACCGTATATAGCAAAAGAAGCGATAAAATATATATATTTACTTAATTTTCGGCGTTTTTCAGGAAATTGACTTTGTCTCATACAAAATTATATCGAAATTTTTCCAAGTGTTTTATCGTTGATCGATTTTCGAAATTTTTTGTTTCTACATTGTAGTGTCCGTTATTACAGGCCTACCTGCGTTGTTTGCAGCGCGCTCCGACGCGTAGTTCCTGAAATAAATAAAATTTAAGCATTAAAAACATAGTAAATTTCAGTTTTTCAGTCCTACTGAAAATTTTTGTTTGACAACCCTGTGTGCTTTGTTCGGAGATATTCTTCGCCCCGCCGAGGACCAATCCGTAGACACGCATTTGCACCCCTACGACCCAACGGAAG
>CAWUFN010000003.1:27500-43525 GCA_963921415.1 Pyrausta despicata | reverse complement strand
CTAACCTAACCTAACCTAACCTAACCTAACCTAACCTAACCTAACCTAACCTAACCTAACCTAACCTAACCTAACCTAACCTAACCTAACCTAACCTAACCTAACCTAACCTAACCTAACCTAACCTAACCTAACCTAACCTAACCTAACCTAACCTAACCTAACCTAACCTAACCTAACCTAACCTAACCTAACCTAACCTAACCTAACCTAACCTAACCTAACCTAACCTAACCTAACCTAACCTAACCTAACCTAACCTAACCTAACCTAACCTAACCTAACCTAACCTAACCTAACCTAACCTAACCTAACCTAACCTAACCTAACCTAACCTAACCTAACCTAACCTAACCTAACCTAACCTAACCTAACCTAACCTAACCTAACCTAACCTAACCTAACCTAACCTAACCTAACCTAACCTAACCTAACCTAACCTAACCTAACCTAACCTAACCTAACCTAACCTAACCTAACCTAACCTAACCTAACCTAACCTAACCTAACCTAACCTAACCTAACCTAACCTAACCTAACCTAACCTAACCTAACCTAACCTAACCTAACCTAACCTAACCTAACCTAACCTAACCTAACCTAACCTAACCTAACCTAACCTAACCTAACCTAACCTAACCTAACCTAACCTAACCTAACCTAACCTAACCTAACCTAACCTAACCTAACCTAACCTAACCTAACCTAACCTAACCTAACCTAACCTAACCTAACCTAACCTAACCTAACCTAACCTAACCTAACCTAACCTAACCTAACCTAACCTAACCTAACCTAACCTAACCTAACCTAACCTAACCTAACCTAACCTAACCTAACCTAACCTAACCTAACCTAACCTAACCTAACCTAACCTAACCTAACCTAACCTAACCTATCCTAACCTAACCTAACCTAACCTAACCTAACCTAACCTAACCTAACCTAACCTAACCTAACCTAACCTAACCTAACCTAACCTAACCTAACCTAACCTAACCTAACCTAACCTAACCTAACCTAACCTAACCTAACCTAACCTAACCTAACCTAACCTAACCTAACCTAACCTAACCTAACCTAACCTAACCTAACCTAACCTAACCTAACCTAACCTAACCTAACCTAACCTAACCTAACCTAACCTAACCTAACCTAACCTAACCTAACCTAACCTAACCTAACCTAACCTAACCTAACCTAACCTAACCTAACCTAACCTAACCTAACCTAACCTAACCTAACCTAACCTAACCTAACCTAACCTAACCTAACCTAACCTAACCTAACCTAACCTAACCTAACCTAACCTAACCTAACCTAACCTAACCTAACCTAACCTAACCTAACCTAACCTAACCTAACCTAACCTAACCTAACCTAACCTAACCTAACCTAACCTAACCTAACCTAACCTAACCTAACCTAACCTAACCTAACCTAACCTAACCTAACCTAACCTAACCTAACCTAACCTAACCTAACCTAACCTAACCTAACCTAACCTAACCTAACCTAACCTAACCTAACCTAACCTAACCTAACCTAACCTAACCTAACCTAACCTAACCTAACCTAACCTAACCTAACCTAACCTAACCTAACCTAACCTAACCTAACCTAACCTAACCTAACCTAACCTAACCTAACCTAACCTAACCTAACCTAACCTAACCTAACCTAACCTAACCTAACCTAACCTAACCTAACCTAACCTAACCTAACCTAACCTAACCTAACCTAACCTAACCTAACCTAACCTAACCTAACCTAACCTAACCTAACCTAACCTAACCTAACCTAACCTAACCTAACCTAACCTAACCTAACCTAACCTAACCTAACCTAACCTAACCTAACCTAACCTAACCTAACCTAACCTAACCTAACCTAACCTAACCTAACCTAACCTAACCTAACCTAACCTAACCTAACCTAACCTAACCTAACCTAACCTAACCTAACCTAACCTAACCTAACCTAACCTAACCTAACCTAACCTAACCTAACCTAACCTAACCTAACCTAACCTAACCTAACCTAACCTAACCTAACCTAACCTAACCTAACCTAACCTAACCTAACCTAACCTAACCTAACATAACCTAACCTAACCTAACCTAACCTAACCTAACCTAACCTAACCTAACCTAACCTAACCTAACCTAACCTAACCTAACCTAACCTAACCTAACCTAACCTAACCTAACCTAACCTAACCTAACCTAACCTAACCTAACCTAACCTAACCTAACCTAACCTAACCTAACCTAACCTAACCTAACCTAACCTAACCTAACCTAACCTAACCTAACCTAACCTAACCTAACCTAACCTAACCTAACCTAACCTAACCTAACCTAACCTAACCTAACCTAACCTAACCTAACCTAACCTAACCTAACCTAACCTAACCTAACCTAACCTAACCTAACCTAACCTAACCTAACCTAACCTAACCTAACCTAACCTAACCTAACCTAACCTAACCTAACCTAACCTAACCTAACCTAACCTAACCTAACCTAACCTAACCTAACCTAACCTAACCTAACCTAACCTAACCTAACCTAACCTAACCTAACCTAACCTAACCTAACCTAACCTAACCTAACCTAACCTAACCTAACCTAACCTAACCTAACCTAACCTAACCTAACCTAACCTAACCTAACCTAACCTAACCTAACCTAACCTAACCTAACCTAACCTAACCTAACCTAACCTAACCTAACCTAACCTAACCTAACCTAACCTAACCTAACCTAACCTAACCTAACCTAACCTAACCTAACCTAACCTAACCTAACCTAACCTAACCTAACCTAACCTAACCTAACCTAACCTAACCTAACCTAACCTAACCTAACCTAACCTAACCTAACCTAACCTAACCTAACCTAACCTAACCTAACCTAACCTAACCTAACCTAACCTAACCTAACCTAACCTAACCTAACCTAACCTAACCTAACCTAACCTAACCTAACCTAACCTAACCTAACCTAACCTAACCTAACCTAACCTAACCTAACCTAACCTAACCTAACCTAACCTAACCTAACCTAACCTAACCTAACCTAACCTAACCTAACCTAACCTAACCTAACCTAACCTAACCTAACCTAACCTAACCTAACCTAACCTAACCTAACCTAACCTAACCTAACCTAACCTAACCTAACCTAACCTAACCTAACCTAACCTAACCTAACCTAACCTAACCTAACCTAACCTAACCTAACCTAACCTAACCTAACCTAACCTAACCTAACCTAACCTAACCTAACCTAACCTAACCTAACCTAACCTAACCTAACCTAACCTAACCTAACCTAACCTAACCTAACCTAACCTAACCTAACCTAACCTAACCTAACCTAACCTAACCTAACCTAACCTAACCTAACCTAACCTAACCTAACCTAACCTAACCTAACCTAACCTAACCTAACCTAACCTAACCTAACCTAACCTAACCTAACCTAACCTAACCTAACCTAACCTAACCTAACCTAACCTAACCTAACCTAACCTAACCTAACCTAACCTAACCTAACTGTGGTGGTGGGTGGTGGTGGTGTGGTGGTGGGTGTGGTGGGGTGGTGGGGTGGTGGTGGGTGGGGGTGGTGGGTGGTGGGGTGGTGTGGGGGTGGGGTGGTGGTGGAATTATTATTATTGTGGTATGAGGAAAAGCAGGTATGTCGAGAGTATCCTAACCTAACCTAACCTAACCTAACCTAACCTAACCTAACCTAACCTAACCTAACCTAACCTAACCTAACCTAACCTAACCTAACCTAACCTAACCTAACCTAACCTAACCTAACCTAACCTAACCTAACCTAACCTAACCTAACCTAACCTAACCTAACCTAACCTAACCTAACCTAACCTAACCTAACCTAACCTAACCTAACCTAACCTAACCTAACCTAACCTAACCTAACCTAACCTAACCTAACCTAACCTAACCTAACCTAACCTAACCTAACCTAACCTAACCTAACCTAACCTAACCTAACCTAACCTAACCTAACCTAACCTAACCTAACCTAACCTAACCTAACCTAACCTAACCTAACCTAACCTAACCTAACCTAACCTAACCTAACCTAACCTAACCTAACCTAACCTAACCTAACCTAACCTAACCTAACCTAACCTAACCTAACCTAACCTAACCTAACCTAACCTAACCTAACCTAACCTAACCTAACCTAACCTAACCTAACCTAACCTAACCTAACCTAACCTAACCTAACCTAACCTAACCTAACCTAACCTAACCTAACCTAACCTAACCTAACCTAACCTAACCTAACCTAACCTAACCTAACCTAACCTAACCTAACCTAACCTAACCTAACCTAACCTAACCTAACCTAACCTAACCTAACCTAACCTAACCTAACCTAACCTAACCTAACCTAACCTAACCTAACCTAACCTAACCTAACCTAACCTAACCTAACCTAACCTAACCTAACCTAACCTAACCTAACCTAACCTAACCTAACCTAACCTAACCTAACCTAACCTAACCTAACCTAACCTAACCTAACCTAACCTAACCTAACCTAACCTAACCTAACCTAACCTAACCTAACCTAACCTAACCTAACCTAACCTAACCTAACCTAACCTAACCTAACCTAACCTAACCTAACCTAACCTAACCTAACCTAACCTAACCTAACCTAACCTAACCTAACCTAACCTAACCTAACCTAACCTAACCTAACCTAACCTAACCTAACCTAACCTAACCTAACCTAACCTAACCTAACCTAACCTAACCTAACCTAACCTAACCTAACCTAACCTAACCTAACCTAACCTAACCTAACCTAACCTAACCTAACCTAACCTAACCTAACCTAACCTAACCTAACCTAACCTAACCTAACCTAACCTAACCTAACCTAACCTAACCTAACCTAACCTAACCTAACCTAACCTAACCTAACCTAACCTAACCTAACCTAACCTAACCTAACCTAACCTAACCTAACCTAACCTAACCTAACCTAACCTAACCTAACCTAACCTAACCTAACCTAACCTAACCTAACCTAACCTAACCTAACCTAACCTAACCTAACCTAACCTAACCTAACCTAACCTAACCTAACCTAACCTAACCTAACCTAACCTAACCTAACCTAACCTAACCTAACCTAACCTAACCTAACCTAACCTAACCTAACCTAACCTAACCTAACCTAACCTAACCTAACCTAACCTAACCTAACCTAACCTAACCTAACCTAACCTAACCTAACCTAACCTAACCTAACCTAACCTAACCTAACCTAACCTAACCTAACCTAACCTAACCTAACCTAACCTAACCTAACCTAACCTAACCTAACCTAACCTAACCTAACCTAACCTAACCTAACCTAACCTAACCTAACCTAACCTAACCTAACCTAACCTAACCTAACCTAACCTAACCTAACCTAACCTAACCTAACCTAACCTAACCTAACCTAACCTAACCTAACCTAACCTAACCTAACCTAACCTAACCTAACCTAACCTAACCTAACCTAACCTAACCTAACCTAACCTAACCTAACCTAACCTAACCTAACCTAACCTAACCTAACCTAACCTAACCTAACCTAACCTAACCTAACCTAACCTAACCTAACCTAACCTAACCTAACCTAACCTAACCTAACCTAACCTAACCTAACCTAACCTAACCTAACCTAACCTAACCTAACCTAACCTAACCTAACCTAACCTAACCTAACCTAACCTAACCTAACCTAACCTAACCTAACCTAACCTAACCTAACCTAACCTAACCTAACCTAACCTAACCTAACCTAACCTAACCTAACCTAACCTAACCTAACCTAACCTAACCTAACCTAACCTAACCTAACCTAACCTAACCTAACCTAACCTAACCTAACCTAACCTAACCTAACCTAACCTAACCTAACCTAACCTAACCTAACCTAACCTAACCTAACCTAACCTAACCTAACCTAACCTAACCTAACCTAACCTAACCTAACCTAACCTAACCTAACCTAACCTAACCTAACCTAACCTAACCTAACCTAACCTAACCTAACCTAACCTAACCTAACCTAACCTAACCTAACCTAACCTAACCTAACCTAACCTAACCTAACCTAACCTAACCTAACCTAACCTAACCTAACCTAACCTAACCTAACCTAACCTAACCTAACCTAACCTAACCTAACCTAACCTAACCTAACCTAACCTAACCTAACCTAACCTAACCTAACCTAACCTAACCTAACCTAACCTAACCTAACCTAACCTAACCTAACCTAACCTAACCTAACCTAACCTAACCTAACCTAACCTAACCTAACCTAACCTAACCTAACCTAACCTAACCTAACCTAACCTAACCTAACCTAACCTAACCTAACCTAACCTAACCTAACCTAACCTAACCTAACCTAACCTAACCTAACCTAACCTAACCTAACCTAACCTAACCTAACCTAACCTAACCTAACCTAACCTAACCTAACCTAACCTAACCTAACCTAACCTAACCTAACCTAACCTAACCTAACCTAACCTAACCTAACCTAACCTAACCTAACCTAACCTAACCTAACCTAACCTAACCTAACCTAACCTAACCTAACCTAACCTAACCTAACCTAACCTAACCTAACCTAACCTAACCTAACCTAACCTAACCTAACCTAACCTAACCTAACCTAACCTAACCTAACCTAACCTAACCTAACCTAACCTAACCTAACCTAACCTAACCTAACCTAACCTAACCTAACCTAACCTAACCTAACCTAACCTAACCTAACCTAACCTAACCTAACCTAACCTAACCTAACCTAACCTAACCTAACCTAACCTAACCTAACCTAACCTAACCTAACCTAACCTAACCTAACCTAACCTAACCTAACCTAACCTAACCTAACCTAACCTAACCTAACCTAACCTAACCTAACCTAACCTAACCTAACCTAACCTAACCTAACCTAACCTAACCTAACCTAACCTAACCTAACCTAACCTAACCTAACCTAACCTAACCTAACCTAACCTAACCTAACCTAACCTAACCTAACCTAACCTAACCTAACCTAACCTAACCTAACCTAACCTAACCTAACCTAACCTAACCTAACCTAACCTAACCTAACCTAACCTAACCTAACCTAACCTAACCTAACCTAACCTAACCTAACCTAACCTAACCTAACCTAACCTAACCTAACCTAACCTAACCTAACCTAACCTAACCTAACCTAACCTAACCTAACCTAACCTAACCTAACCTAACCTAACCTAACCTAACCTAACCTAACCTAACCTAACCTAACCTAACCTAACCTAACCTAACCTAACCTAACCTAACCTAACCTAACCTAACCTAACCTAACCTAACCTAACCTAACCTAACCTAACCTAACCTAACCTAACCTAACCTAACCTAACCTAACCTAACCTAACCTAACCTAACCTAACCTAACCTAACCTAACCTAACCTAACCTAACCTAACCTAACCTAACCTAACCTAACCTAACCTAACCTAACCTAACCTAACCTAACCTAACCTAACCTAACCTAACCTAACCTAACCTAACCTAACCTAACCTAACCTAACCTAACCTAACCTAACCTAACCTAACCTAACCTAACCTAACCTAACCTAACCTAACCTAACCTAACCTAACCTAACCTAACCTAACCTAACCTAACCTAACCTAACCTAACCTAACCTAACCTAACCTAACCTAACCTAACCTAACCTAACCTAACCTAACCTAACCTAACCTAACCTAACCTAACCTAACCTAACCTAACCTAACCTAACCTAACCTAACCTAACCTAACCTAACCTAACCTAACCTAACCTAACCTAACCTAACCTAACCTAACCTAACCTAACCTAACCTAACCTAACCTAACCTAACCTAACCTAACCTAACCTAACCTAACCTAACCTAACCTAACCTAACCTAACCTAACCTAACCTAACCTAACCTAACCTAACCTAACCTAACCTAACCTAACCTAACCTAACCTAACCTAACCTAACCTAACCTAACCTAACCTAACCTAACCTAACCTAACCTAACCTAACCTAACCTAACCTAACCTAACCTAACCTAACCTAACCTAACCTAACCTAACCTAACCTAACCTAACCTAACCTAACCTAACCTAACCTAACCTAACCTAACCTAACCTAACCTAACCTAACCTAACCTAACCTAACCTAACCTAACCTAACCTAACCTAACCTAACCTAACCTAACCTAACCTAACCTAACCTAACCTAACCTAACCTAACCTAACCTAACCTAACCTAACCTAACCTAACCTAACCTAACCTAACCTAACCTAACCTAACCTAACCTAACCTAACCTAACCTAACCTAACCTAACCTAACCTAACCTAACCTAACCTAACCTAACCTAACCTAACCTAACCTAACCTAACCTAACCTAACCTAACCTAACCTAACCTAACCTAACCTAACCTAACCTAACCTAACCTAACCTAACCTAACCTAACCTAACCTAACCTAACCTAACCTAACCTAACCTAACCTAACCTAACCTAACCTAACCTAACCTAACCTAACCTAACCTAACCTAACCTAACCTAACCTAACCTAACCTAACCTAACCTAACCTAACCTAACCTAACCTAACCTAACCTAACCTAACCTAACCTAACCTAACCTAACCTAACCTAACCTAACCTAACCTAACCTAACCTAACCTAACCTAACCTAACCTAACCTAACCTAACCTAACCTAACCTAACCTAACCTAACCTAACCTAACCTAACCTAACCTAACCTAACCTAACCTAACCTAACCTAACCTAACCTAACCTAACCTAACCTAACCTAACCTAACCTAACCTAACCTAACCTAACCTAACCTAACCTAACCTAACCTAACCTAACCTAACCTAACCTAACCTAACCTAACCTAACCTAACCTAACCTAACCTAACCTAACCTAACCTAACCTAACCTAACCTAACCTAACCTAACCTAACCTAACCTAACCTAACCTAACCTAACCTAACCTAACCTAACCTAACCTAACCTAACCTAACCTAACCTAACCTAACCTAACCTAACCTAACCTAACCTAACCTAACCTAACCTAACCTAACCTAACCTAACCTAACCTAACCTAACCTAACCTAACCTAACCTAACCTAACCTAACCTAACCTAACCTAACCTAACCTAACCTAACCTAACCTAACCTAACCTAACCTAACCTAACCTAACCTAACCTAACCTAACCTAACCTAACCTAACCTAACCTAACCTAACCTAACCTAACCTAACCTAACCTAACCTAACCTAACCTAACCTAACCTAACCTAACCTAACCTAACCTAACCTAACCTAACCTAACCTAACCTAACCTAACCTAACCTAACCTAACCTAACCTAACCTAACCTAACCAAAAGTCTAAAGGGAATTTTCGTTAAAGGACGTGGTGTGAATAGGTTTTGGAAGAAAATAACCTTGTTAGTGGCTAATTTGGTGTTTACTTATTTAATATTCCATAGAAAGCCCAAACTTGTAAGTATACCTAACCTAACCACGATTTTCAGCACCTGAAACCAAGATATTGGCTATTGTTGCGGTGCTAAAAAATTTTGTTTAGTATTTTACAACTGCTTTCAGTGAAATCACCGCAACAAATACATTAATTTTGGATTTTTAACGATTTTTCCAAATTTTAACTTTCCCCATACAAATTAGTATCGAAATTTTCCTAAGTGTTTTTCAGTCGGTCGATTTTCAAAATTTTTTCGCCTACATCGGCTGTATTAAGTAATTAGAGCATATCGCCGTTGGTTTTAGCGTGATCCGACGTTGCGTTCGTTTTTTATACACACTTAAAGCTCAAAAATAACGGTTTTTCAGTCGTGCTGAAAATTTTTACTAGGGACACCCTTCGACTTGGTGCGCTTATCTTGTGCGGCTCCACGAGACCTATCCGTAGACACCTCGTTTGTACACCTACGGCAACGGAAAAGGCAAAAGTTTGCTTATTTCATTTCATTTTAAGCCGGACCGAGGTGTAAGGGCAGGTACTCAAATTAGACAAAAAATTTTCAGTAACCGAAACCAAGATATTGGCTATTGTTGCGGTGCTACAAAATTTTGCTTAGTAGTTTACAAACTGTTTTCAGTTAAAACACCGCAATTTATTGGTTTTTTAGCGTTTTTCCAAATTTATTGATTCCCCATACAAATTTTGTATCGGAATTTTGTAAGTGTTTTTCAGTCGGTCGATTTTCAAAATTTTTTCACCCAGATCGGCTGTATCGAGTAATTAGAACATATTGCCGTTGGTTTTAGCGCAATCCGACGCTGCGTTAATTTTCTATACAATTTTTAAAGTGTAAAATAACAGTTTTTCAGGTGTGCTGAAATTTTTAGTAGGAACGCCCTGTGACCCGGTCCGCTTGTTTCGTGCGGCTCGACGAGATCTATCGGTGGACACCCCGCTCGCACCCCTGCTAAGTTTTAGGTTGGCTGATCAATTGGTGTCCGGGCCAAGGAAGGAAAAAACTAAAACGTCAAATTGTCATCGGTCACCTGCAAACTGACGTCTGTCAAAGTCTAAAGGGAATTTTCGTTAAAGGACGTGGTGTGAATAGGTTTTGGAAGAAAATAACCTTGTTAGTGGCTAATTTGGTGTTTACTTATTTAATATTCCATAGAAAGCCCAAACTTGTAAGTATACCTAACCTAACCACGATTTTCAGCACCTGAAACCAAGATATTGGCTATTGTTGCGGTGCTAAAAAATTTTGTTTAGTATTTTACAACTGCTTTCAGTGAAATCACCGCAACAAATACATTAATTTTGGATTTTTAACGATTTTTCCAAATTTTAACTTTCCCCATACAAATTAGTATCGAAATTTTCCTAAGTGTTTTTCAGTCGGTCGATTTTCAAAATTTTTTCGCCTACATCGGCTGTATTAAGTAATTAGAGCATATCGCCGTTGGTTTTAGCGTGATCCGACGTTGCGTTCGTTTTTTATACACACTTAAAGCTCAAAAATAACGGTTTTTCAGTCGTGCTGAAAATTTTTACTAGGGACACCCTTCGACTTGGTGCGCTTATCTTGTGCGGCTCCACGAGACCTATCCGTAGACACCTCGTTTGTACACCTACGGCAACGGAAAAGGCAAAAATTTGCCCGCCCACCCTCCCATTCTCCATTTACCACCAGGGCTCGGTCGGATTTCATTTCGCTAAAAATTTTAAAAATTTAATTTAACGTTAATTTCGTTCGTTCTCATTATTATTATTCAATTAATTATTATTATTACATTCTTATTATATACATTTTCCCTATTGGGTCATTCTTCTACTGATAATTTTAACATTATATTATTGTTACTTTTTTAATACAAATTTTATAACAAGTGTTTTTAGCAGCAAAAGATGCCCAAGAGCGTGTCAGTAAAAAGCGCTCCGGCAGGGATCACGAAAAAGCCTTATGAAAAGACAAGCCTACGCAAGAAGGCTACCATACAGGCAGCCCGCTCGGTGTGCTCGTCCCCTGGGTCGGAGCTTCGCTCGATGGTAAACTTGGAGACCGTCAAGACCATTCAAAAGGGCGGAACCACGAAGCAGATGTTAGCGCCACCTAAGCTAGACCATCTGAGCCTGGGGGCAACATGCCCAGACGAAGAAGCAGGTCAGAAACCGGATGGTGGGTCACCGGTGGTTTCATCGGACGGAGCATTGACTGCTGGGCAGAGTGCACAAACCCAAGCTGTCAACAGTGAGCAATCGGAGACTGCTTCCCTTGATCAGCGACCAGAGGAACCCGCGGTAGAGCTGTCGGTGACCGGGCTGGGGCCGACGGCGGCGGAAGAAGTCAGTGCGGAGACAAATTCAGCCGGCGCTAAGGACGGGGAACTTATGCAGGGCAGCGAGATAATGGCTGCCATGTCGCAGTCCACAATAACCGCCTTCCTGGAGGAATCTAAAAAATACCCGACCATAGACCCTCGGCCAGAACAGTTTTCGTCCCCCCCTGCCAGCATGGTGTCGGATTATTTTGCAGGAGAGCACTCTTCCGCCGGGTCGACGGCCTCAGTGCCCGACAGCGATATCGCCCCAATGGATGCTGACGAGGAGCTGGCAGGAATTGGTAGGGACCGCCCGGGCGTGTTGGAGAGTGCGGCGTGGTTGGACCTCGAAGGAGATTATCAAAAACAGCGCCGGGAAAGCATGTTTCCAGCGAGAGGGAGGCGCACTGCGGTCCGCATGAATCTAGTAACTCAGAATGCCAATGACCTCCTCCAACTGGGACTTGCAGCACTTGATAACGCGGGTAATATGAAAAGAGAACGTAAGGCGGAAGCTCAGGAGTGCCTGCAGGAGCTTTACGTTATCTGCCTGGCTTTGTCTGACTCGCGTGCCAGGCACATGAAGTCCCTCTCTGACGAACGCACGGCACACGCCCGGGAAGTGGTTCGGATGGAGCGTGCTCACAGCCGTCAACTCGCGGAGCTTATTGGCAGATACGAACGTGGCGCTGCAGAAGCCGTAGAAAAGGCGAAAATTCAATCTAAAGCGATAGAGGATGTCAGAGGATGGCTCAGTTTTGAGATGGCCGACCCGATGGCCCGCATAGAGCCCATTCAAAACCTGTTGGCGGACCTAAAGTCGTTGTTGGCCAAGACCACACTGAATGGCGCCGGCTCGGAACCTGCGGGCCACACATTGCCGGGCGGCGTGTCTGCGCGCATGGACGAAATCGCGAATGCAGTAGCTAGTATGACCGCGCAGCTACGAGACATAAGCCTGGACGTGGAGCGTTGGAGAGTAGAGGCCCAAGAACAGCCCCACCGAAACCGGCTGCGCTCACCTACGCCACCCTCGGCTCAGAGAGAGCGCGCCACTGCGCAGCCCGCAAGTCTCAGCGACGGAGACATCAGGAAAATTTTAAGGGGAACTCAAGAGCTCTTGGCTGACTCAAGGGCCGATGCGGGGCCTGCGTGCACCAGAGCGGAGGTTGCTGAGGAACTCCGGATGGCAACGAGACCCATCGTTAATGAGCTCCGAACCATCAAGACGGAGCTTGGAGACATAGCTGACGGAATCGCCGCTGGACCGACCCATCACGATGCAACCCAAGGGCTCGGAGTCGAGATCGCCCTTGGTGAAACCAAGGAGCGAATTGGAGAACTCCTGGAGCCCATTGCGAGGACGGTCCGGCGAGTCGAGGCTTCACTCCGCGACGGTAAGTCCCTTACATCACCACCTACTAACAGCAGCCAGAACCAGGAACTCACCTATGGGACTCCCGCGGCCATCCGGACACAATACAAGGGCGAAGCACGAAATCGCTCCTACGCGGAGGCAGCCAGGACGCCGAGGTATCCGGTCTTTGTTGAGTCAAGAGACCCCAAAGCCACCAGCCAGGATGTCATCGGTACCCTGAAAAGTAAAGTAGATGTGGTAAGTTTGGGTGTAGGGGTCACCGGTGTTCATCCTTTACGCAACCAGAGAGTCGCGGTCGCCTGCGATACGGAGGAAAATCAGAGGAAATTTAGGGATGCTGTGAGGGAATCCGCCAGTGACCTCAGCGCAACATCCAAGCTTCCAAGAAACCCTCTGATTCGCCTCATGGGTGTCGCGGGAGACCTCGACGACTCTAAACTGGTGGACGCGGTCAAAAGGCAGAACACACACTTGCTGGCGGCTGTGGTGGACCCAGCGATAAAGGTTCAGCGAAGAACTAGAGGCAGGACAGCACAGTTGACAAACGTCATCTTGGAGGTGGATCCGTCGACGTGGGCAGCTACCTGCAACAGAAAGGTAAAGGTGGGTTACCAAACCGTCATGGCCGTTGACCAGTCACCTGTGGTGCAATGCTACAGATGCCTGGCCTACGGCCACCTAGCCAGAGACTGCAAGGAGGCGGAACGATGCGGCTACTGTGCTGAAACTCACGACACACGAAAATGTCCCAACCGGGAGAACAAACCACGTTGCCGCAACTGCTCGCTTGCTCCAGGAAATCTACCAATAGAACACCCGGCCTACAGCCATGAGTGTCCCCAGTGGCAACGCTGGGACATAGTGGCTCGCAGAGCCGTTAGATACTGCTGAGGGCCCCTTCAAGTTCATCCAAGCTAATTTGGGCAGAGGCTTTGCCGCGACTAAGGAGTGTCTGGAGGAAGCAGCAAGGACTAAAGCTACCGCGATCCTTATACAGGAGCCCTACGTTGGCTCCACCGGGCGGCTCGCATCCTGCCATGGGGTAACTCAGGCAGCGACCACTTCAAAGGCTGACCCCGCGAAATCGGCTGTAGTCGTCACTGATCCCAACACTCGCTGCATTGTCGACCAGTCTAGGGTAACTAACACCATTGTCTCTGTTAACTTAATATTAGGCAACGAGTCCTTATGCCTTGTCAGCGTATATTTTGTAGGCACTGATAATATAGACAGATGTTTGACAGAGCTAGCAACAGTCCTGGACAACATAACCACGGAACACATCATCGTGGGAGGCGACTTCAACGCTGCGAGTCCCTGGTGGGGGTGCGAGGTGGAGGATGAGCGGGGAGCGGCTGTGGCGGACTTCTTTGCCCAACATGACCTCCACATACTGAACGAAGGCTCCACACCCACCTTTAGCGCATTCAGAAGCGGAAGGGAAGTCTGTAGTATTCCTGACATCACAGTGTGCTCGTCTTCGCTTCTTCCTAGGATCGTCGAGTGGAGAGTGGATACCGGCGGCGCCGGGTTGTCTGACCATCGCCCCATCATTTTCACCATCGCTCCGGTCCAGAACCAAACATCAACTGAGCCGCAGAAATCTACGTGGCGCTTCGACACCAAGAAGGCGATGTGGACTGCTTTTCCCTATGCACTTGAAAAAAGTCTCGAAGAAAGGGGAATCTGCCCTAATAGTGTAGCCTCAGCGTCTACACCACAGGATCTCGAGGCTCTAGTAACCGGCTACACAGAAGCAGTTGAGGAGGCTGCCCTGGATACCATCCCGGAGGTTTGCTCCATCACGAGAAACAAGAAGAGCCCCTGGTGGTCAGAGGAGCTAGCTACTCTCAAGAGGAAGGCAACAACCTTGAACCGTCGCCTACGTAGAGCAAATGAGCGCCGAAGACCACACGTGCTGAACGAGTACCTGGAGGCAAGAGCACTATACAAAGAGGCTATCCAGAGCGCTATAACGGCAAGCTGGAAGGACTTCTGTTCCCGACAGGAGGGAGAGGACGTGTGGCGTTGTGCGTACCGCATCATAAGAAAGACCTCAAAGCCAAAGATTGGCGATGAGCGCCTTCTCAAGAACCCCGAACGCGCCAACACGCTTACTCCAGCTGCTTCAGCACAACTATTAGCGGACACTTTTTACCCACCAGATGACCCAATTGCAGATGAGGAATATCACAGATTAGTCAGGGAGGAGGTGGCGAGCAGACTGTCAGCCCTCGGTGACACGGGGGAGAATGACCCTCCACCCTTTACCGAGAACGAGTTGGCTTCTGTATTTTCGAGTATGAGCCCGAAAAAGGCGCCGGGCGAAGATGGCCTAACGGCAGACATCTGTGCGGCGGCGTCCAAAGCCAACTCGGTACTCCTGACGTTGTACAACCGGTGCCGACAGTTGGGCTACTTTCCCGAGCTATGGAAGCGGGCCGTCATCAAGATCATCCCGAAGCCTGGCAAGACCGACTATTCGGTCCCAAAGGCCTACCGGCCGATCGGCCTGCTTCCGATCCTCGGGAAAGCGTACGAGAAGCTCATAGTCACCAGGCTGTCGTGGGACCTACAGAGGCGTAACTGCCTCAGCCCGCGTCAGTATGGTTTCGTCCCGCAACGAAGCACCGAGGATGCGCTTTACGACGTCATGGAACTGGTGAGGAGTGGAATCTCTGCAAAGAAGATGGTGGCTCTGGTGTCCCTAGATATCGAAGGAGCGTTCGATAATGCGTGGTGGCCGGCTGTCCTTCGA